>ML107768.1:0-52494 GCA_003697995.1 Taxidea taxus jeffersonii
CAGTTCACAGACTGAACTGTGTGTCAGAATCACCTGGGGGTTTAAACACACACACACAAAACCACACTCTTGATGAAGAGGCAAATTCTGTCAATGAAAGGTCGGAGCCCAGGAATTTGTACTTCTGAAGCTTCCTGGGTGCTTTCGATACAAACCAGGATCGGAAAATAATGGCCCGTACAACAGAAATACGGGAGATACAACCACACCAAAGGAGGGGTTCCGTAACCACGCAGAAATCATATCCTGGAATCCAAGGGCTCCTGAAAAAGCTGGGTAACCTTTTTTTGCTGAACACGGCCCCCACCCCCATCACAGGGCATGCTAGAGTATAAATACCTCTCCTCAGCACCCGCAACACACCGGCCATCACCAACCAACCACGCCCCAGGAGGTGTGAGCAAGGATGTGAAAGACAGACACCACGCCCTCAGAGAAAGGGCCAGCCAATGTTTTAGGAAGACTCTATGTTTGCCTTACATTTTTCTTAATTTGGTTTTCCCTAAAATAAACTCTAAGACAAAGACTTAGATGCGAGGGACAGAGCAGGGAACGTGAGTCAGGGAAGGGCGAAAAGCCAGTAAGGGACACACTGCCACGTGGACTCTCACTGTAGGTGACCAAGGGCTCAGTCCTGTGGAGGCCTCCAAGGAGTGGTGTGGATGGAGCTTAGGAGTGTCCCATCGGAGGACCAGAAAGCTGGAGGTCTTACCCACTGGTGGCAGTCCCAGGCTGACTGAGGGTTGCCACTGGGAGGCATTTAGGTCCCAGTGCTTGGGGGCCGCCTTTCCTGAACCAGGAGGTGCCTGAGGGAGGCTCTGCAGAGAAGCACAGGTGTGAGTCCTTGAGTCTGGAAGGGTCTGCGTGCACAGAAACTGTCCACCATCACCGCAGGGCAACACAGAGCAGGCCAAGGGCTGCCAACATCCATGACCATATTTGAAGCCTGCATTTTGAGATGTTTCCAACTGGACGTTACCTGGGTCTAGCCTCAGAGGCCCTGACACAAGGGTGTGACTCTTCCAGACTGACCTGGGATGTGGTCAGTGGGAAAAAGTAGATGGGAGAGGACCAGGAGAGACAGTTGCCTTCCCATGGCTGTGAAAGGCTTCATTTAGTCACAGGTAACAACTACTGGGAGGCATTCTAAGTGTTGAAAGACCTCCTCTCAGATGTTGCCTTTCCTCTGTGCTGAGTGACAGGTAGCACCTTTTCTAGGCTCTGCTGCCCTCTGGCTTCCTAGAGAGGTGGGCATTGCTGAAGATGGAAGGTGCGGGCCCGGAAATGCCGGAGCATTCTGCTCCTCCCCCTGCGTTGGGTCCCTTCCAGTCCAGACTACATTGCTCTGTGCCAGGGCTGGTGGAGGCTTTCTCACATGGCATCTTCATGACCTATGTATCTCACTCCCTTTTCCGCTTCTAAGGACTCTCTGGTCCACCCAGATAATCCAGGATAATCTGCACATTTTAAGATCAGCTGATGAGCAGTCCTAATTTCATTTGCTACTGTAACTCTCCTTTACTGTGTAACGTAGCATGTTCATAGATTTTGGGAATGAAGATGTGGGTATTGTGGGGGAGCCCACTGTTTGGCCAGCTACTCCATATTTCTAAAACATCAGCAACTCTTGTTTCTTCTGCAAAATGATGCCTTTAGGTCCCGGAAGCATACCCAGTTTGGCGATGTGTGGCAGGTCTGGGAAGGACCTCCATCAAGGACCGTCATGGTGAGTCCTTTCTTTTTCCTCATCCTAAAAGGAAGGCGGATTGTTCTATGTATGCAACACATATGTTGCATACTTAGGAGTGACCACATAAACACTCACTAGGTGTAGATCACCCTCCCACGATGAAGGTAAAGGTGAACCTGACATGGCTTTCACACCCAAGCACCTTTCCATCTGCCAGGAACGTCAGTGCAAACAAAGCGTATGGGAACCAATGAAGGGAGTGAGCAGAGAGTCCTGGATGTGCGTCCATGTCAGCCTCACACTTCCCAATCCAAGCCCCAGTGATCGTCTTCTCACTTTGGGGCTGTCTTTTCAGTGTCACCCTGGGGTAGACAAGGGAGGCTCAAGCCACCGGGAGAGATGGCCCTAGGACACTGAACACATTACTCTACCTGAATCTCAAGTTAAATATGGGATTTATCTTTAATCCTTTGGGGCCAACAGGATGAGGCCATGTGGCAAGTATTTACTGCCAGGTTCCAGTGGCGCAGACGTCTCTAAATACTTTCATTTCTCTCCTGCTGCCCAGTGACCGTCCTTGTTCTGTTCCACATTGCTTCAGGATTTAATCCCCTGAAGTATCCTGGATTTCACAGATGTGAAGTGTGCATCGCTATTACTTGATACAATCACAAGCGATCTGTATCGAAGGAATTACTGTTCCAGGAGATCCTTGTCACAGTGGAGGGCATGTCCAGAGGGAGATGCCCACTGATGGAGCAGGACTGAGGGGCGGGGCCCAAGAATCAGACAGGACATTTTGTCATTAGTCACAGGAACCAATTCAAGGTCTTAGGAAAGATTGGGGGTTTGGGGGTGCAACTGGGAAGGAAGTGTTGCAGAGACATGAGGAAACTCTGCCTCTCCTCTCTGCCTGTCTCTGTGTGTCTGTCCTCTTCTTCTTTACCCACAGGCTGGCTTTCCCATCAGTTCAGCCTGTGTTGTAGCATACGGCCCTGCATGGGGACTGCCTGTCTCTCAGTCCCAGTCAACAAGGGGAGGGTCTGACTGGCCAGTTTCAGTCAAGCATTGACCCCATATCCAGCCAACTATGGGTTCGGAGGGCAAGACGATGTATGATGAATGAGGCTTATTCTCAGAGAAAGAATAATCTCCAAGAACTCCAGAATAACAACACCATGTCCAGTTCAAGTGCAGGAAAGGCATCTATCTGGAATTAGCCAAATTCAAGCTCAGGGACATGGTCGTCCAGATGGTCGAGTCTGCCCAAAACTTCTGACACCAACCACAAGTTCACAGGTTTCCCAAAATGACTCTCAGATTCAAGAGTTCACTAGAGTCTCATAGAGCTCATGGAGAATTGTTATGCTCATGGACACATTTATTACAAGGAAAGGACACACAGTAGACTCAGCCAGAGGAAGAGGCATAGCGCAGAGTCCAGGAAACTTACAAAGGTGAAGATCCCACCACGCTCAGGTGTTCCTCTGTTGGTACTGATGTGTGGCTGGATGGATGGAGGGTTGTCCGTACTGGAAACTCACCAAAACTTTGGTGTCCAGAGATTTTACAGAGGCATGTTTGGTTGATCAGTTGCCCATGGGTTGGAACTCAATTTCCAGCTTCCCTCTCTGGAGGTCAGGCTGGTACTAGTAATTTCATCCCATGGTTGGTCTTTCTGATCTGACTTGCCCCCACCCTAAGACTCTTAGGGATGCCCCCACTTGGCCACCAGTCATCTTAGTAGCATAAGCTATCAGGCATGGTGCAAAGGTCCTGCCATGAATGAGAAAGTTGTCCCCATCAAGAAATTCCAAGTGGATCAAAGTCACCTCCCAGGAGCCAAAGATAAACACCAGTCCTCTCTTGGGATAAGGCCAAGTTCCTCACAACACAGACTCGGATCTAGTAGCTATTCTGTTGACATGGTCTTAATCAGCAAAGCACAAGAAAGTGGGCTCTAATTTTATTTTATTTC
Source organism: Taxidea taxus jeffersonii (assembly GCA_003697995.1). Taxonomy (NCBI): domain Eukaryota; kingdom Metazoa; phylum Chordata; class Mammalia; order Carnivora; family Mustelidae; genus Taxidea; species Taxidea taxus. The sequence goes on from ML107768.1 coordinate 3,669, forward strand.
ATTTTTTTGAGAGAAAGAGAGAGCTCAAGGGGAGGGGAGGGGCAGAGGGAGAGGGGGAGAGAATCTGCCTGCTGAGGGTGGAGCCTGACTCAGGCTTCAATCCCACAACCCTTAGATCACAGTCCTGAGCCAAAACCGGGGGTCACTCAACCCCCTAGTGGGCTCTAATTTTATTTTTATTATTTTTCAAAGATTTTATTTATTTATTTGACAGAGAGCAAGGGAGAGTGTACAAGTAGGCAGAGAGGTAGGCAGAGGGAGAGGGAGAAGCAGACTCTCCGCTGAGCAGTGAGCCCGATGTGGGGCTCCATCCCGGGACTTTGGGATCATGACCTGAGCTGAAAGCAGATGTTTAACCCACTGAGAACCCTAACTGAGCCACTCAGGACCCCCTAGATACTGATTTTTACAATTTGATTTACATTTGGAAATTTAAGTTTCCTGATTTCAGTTGACATATTTGTGAATCTAAATTACTGCAAATTCCCACTGATGATGCTAGGCGTCTTGATATGCTTAGAATGTATTGCTCTGGATGGTTATGTTAACTGTCATTTCGAATCAATTTCTTTTCTTCGTGTGTGTGAAAACAAACTGTTATAAATCACCTATCGGCATCATAGTTTAGTAGTAATTACAGTATATTAAACTAAAGTGTTTCGGTTGTAATGTAGAATGGAGAAAATTATCAAAATTTACTCTCCATCCCAAAAAGCTCATAATGTTCATTGTCTTTCGTAAACATGGAAATTAAGACAATTAGCAATAAGAAATGAATTTTGTTTTGGTTTACAAACACGCTTTACTTTTCTGGTCTTTATGGAACCTATTGTTCCTTCTGTGACAGTTGGACAGATTGAGAGATTATTCTCCTAGCCTTCTTTTTAAATTAAACACACTCAATAATTATTTATAGAGTGTTAACAATTGCAGGGTACTGAGGGAGACGCAGGGGAACAGACCCAATTTCTCTCTTTAAATATTTAAGCTCATATGGAGATATAAAGATTCCAGTTCAGGGGACATTTTCTAGGTATTTCCATGTAAGTTCTTATTTATATCATCCAATAACCTTTTAGGGTAGAGAAACCACTTTCAGTAAATATAAGGTGTATTATAAGGTAGTTGTAACACTGCGACAGGAGCTGAGGCATGGTAACATTACACAGACGGTAAGTGAAAGGGTTCTCAGTGCATTTCTAGTGCCCTTGCCATGCTCAAGACAGAGTCACATGCCTGTGTGTAAAGAAAGTGCTAGAAGGGTTTGGAGAAGGTCATATAATAATTTGAAAAATTTCCCTGGTGGATGATACATGAATCTCAGTTTCTTCCTAGAATCTCTGCTGGGTATGTTTGGCCCCATTATTCTAGTTATTTCCCTGGGCAGATCTAAATTTTGTAGGGTTGCCTTTGTAATGGAACCAGCCTGCATTCGCTCCTTGGGTGAGTCAGAAACTGCACTAGGTGAATTGTCGCACAAAGGAAGCTTTATTTGCAGCGAATAAGATCATCACCCACGGCTTCAAAGTGGTGACTCCCTGAGAGAGTGAATGCATTCCTTTTGTTTAGGGCTAGGATGAATATTTGGGTAGAAGAGCCTTGTCATCATACGTAGAGGTGGGTATAAGGCCAATGCCTATGTTGTACGTTATGTAAATGAGGATTGTGTTCCTCCTGAGTGGGGATTTTAGCATTCTAATGAGGTAAAGGTAGTCATCCCTCATTCTAGAGGCTACTCCGTGGTCCCTCTGTGCAGGGGCGACTTGGGGGTTATGCTCACATGGGTCTGGGGATCTGGGCTGGCTCGGGGTATGGTCAGGACAGTCACTGCTGCTTGGGGGGGTGGTTTTGGTTTCCATTTGCCTGAGTTAAGAGACAAGGAGGCTGAATCATTGAACACTACATAAGAAACCAATGATGTACTACTATATGTTGGCTCAATGAACATAATAATAAAAAAATTAAAAAAGAAACAAGCTGGAAAGAAGAGCTTAAGGAAGAATGTGGACAAGGGTGGGTGAGGACAAGTAGGGGGAAAGTCAAGGTCAGGTCTTAGGGTGTGGCTACTGCCACCCTCACTTCCTTGGCCTGCTTTCTCCCCTGTGATTCTCACCTCTTTCTCCTCTGCATTCTTGGAGAGTGGTTTTTTAGACTGTCAACTCAGTTTTCTGTGGAATTAATGTGCCCCTTCCTGCCTCACTCTCTTCAGCACATTGTTCCAATTACAGAAACACTCCATTTCCTTGATTCCTTGAGAAAATCAAGCAGAAGTTTTCTAAGCTTTTCTTCTATATCCTACACAAAGTTTTTTTTTTTTAAAGATTTTATTTATTTACTTGACAGACAGGAATCACAAGCAGACAGAGAGGCAGGCAGGGAGAGAGGAAGGGAAGCAGGCTCCCCCGATGAGCAGAGAGCCCAATGCGATGCGGGGCTCGATCCCAGGACCCTGAGATCATGACCTGAGCCAAAGATAGAGGCTTAACCCATTGAGCCACCCAGGTGCCCCTACACAAAGTATCTTTGAGAGCATGCCCTTCTTCGGAGTTTTTAGATTCAAAGAACTTTAAAAATCAAGGCTCTGTTGTTTTATAAGTCACCTAATCTCACCTAATGTCTTCATCTGAAAATAAGGTTCATGCTAGTACTCACTTCGTGGGTTTGGTATGGGAGGTGAAGGAGTTAGCACACATAAAATGCTGGAAGTCTGGTCCAGCCCAGAGACAGAAATCATACAGCAGGCTAAGCTGGGGAAGTGTCAGGTCAAAATGGATTAGCCATGACAAAAGAGCAATTATATGGTAGAAGGAAACTCCATGTGGCCCTCCAGCCTGAGGGAGGCAGGAAGGACAGACCTGGAAAGGGCTCAGCCCCCGCCGGAGGACAGGTGGATCAGCCCATGAGGAGCAAGAAGTTCACCTGGTTGACCAGACTGGAGCTGCTGGGTGGGCAAAACTGCAGGCCACCTTCTAGAATGGAAGCAGGTGTGGGAGCCCCTCAGGGCCCGTGGGCTGGGGAGGGGGCCCATGGAGTCTGTGCTGAGAATGGCTTTGGAAGGGTATGGTCAGGCCAAGGCTGTAGGGTCTCAGGGTTTGTGGCTGGTGCAGGCTGTCCAGAATGAACTCACACCTTTCCCACGGACCCCAGTTTTGCGGTAAAGGGCAGGAGAGCCTCCTCCTTAGGCAGTGTTTCTCAAGTACTCTCTACTGAGAAGGCTGGATGGTGTGTTCACTGAAGAGGAGAAATGTTGAAAGAATTCCATTTTTTATCAAACTCACGACCCTGAGATGGAGACCTAGCTGAGATCAAGAGTTGGCCACTTAGCTGAAACTGACTGAGCCAACCAGACACCCTGTTTTATATTTCAATCCATGAATTTTCATATTATTTATCCTAGGAATAGTGTATAAGCTTGGTGGCAGGCTAAATAGTCACTCCCCCAAAAGGTATATAAGTTGTCATTCCTGGAACCTGTGAATGGTACATTGGCAAAAAAAGAGCTTTGCCGATGTGGTTGAAGTAAGGATCTTGAGACGAGAGATTGTTCTGGTTTATCTGGTGGGCCTTAAATGTAACCATGTGGGGCATTCTAAGTGGGCCTGGCGAGAGAAGGTAGTGTGACCAGGGAGGCAGAGACTGGAGGGATTTGGGCACCAGGAGCTGGAAGAGGCTGGCAACATGACCCTGCAGTCCCTTTGGTTTTGGTTCAGTGAAAACTGATTTCAAACTTCTGGGTCTCCATGACTGCAAGAATAGTTTTTTCTTGTTCGAAACCCCAAGTTTGTGGAAATTTGTTACAACAGCCACAGGTAACTACTAGAGGCATCTAGAATGTTCTCTCTAAATCGGTGGTGGTTTCCGAGATATATATACCTTCAGGGGAAGAGAGGGCAGTCGAGAGTCTGCTATGGGCATGCATGGCTCATCAGCGGCCCACCACCCCACCGAATGTTGGTCTAGAAGAGACCTTATAAATCACTGACTCAACTTCCCATCCAGTGCATCAACCTCCCCTTCCACATTCTCTTCAAGTGCTGGCTGGATCTCTGCTTAAACATTTCCTTCCTGTGGCAGAGACATCACAGCTCATCATGGTGTGGAACACATGCTTAGACAGCCTGACTAATGAGAAAATTTCCCTTCTTATTTAATGTCCGTTTGCCTCTCTGTAGTTCCTATGCATAGGCTGCCATAATGGGCTTTGAGGCATCAAGGATATGTCTGTTCCCATGTCCTCAGGATACATGAGGACTGGCTGTACCGTCAACCAGATCACACTATTAAGTCAAGGAATTCAGAATGGACTAAAAATCTTAAGATTTTTCATGATTGCTATTCTTAAACACATCTTCCCTCTCATGTTGGGGCAAAATTAGCTTTTTAAATGCAGATCGATTTTATATAGTCTCTTGGTGTGTGGTTCCAGCTTACTGAGATTCTCCGAGGTCCTGGCTCAGTCGCCTTACGTACTGCATCCCTGTTTCACGCTGCACGTATGCACCTAGAACAGCGTGCTGTACTTGCCAATGTCTGAGTCTTTAAAAATAACTTATAATGAGATAGGGCCAAGGAAAGCCTGGCAACATGATGTTAGAAACCTTGCCCACTAATTACAAACCCACCTAAGCACAGTATCACCATGATGTGCATGAGGATATCATGAGAATCTTTACGAACGTCTTGCTAAAAATCCAAATAATACCAAGTAAATGATTTTCTCTTGACCCATTAAATTCAAGTATCTACTTGTTTCCTTTAAGTAGAAAAAAAAGGTAATGTTTTTGAGTGGTATTTTTGCTTCCATGGAGGGTTGAGAGGAGGGAATCCTCATGGGCACTGAAGCATTGGCTGGGAAAGAAACCAGTCTGCTGAACATAATGAAAACAATGAAAGTGAGGATTTGAGAGGTCCAACACGACTTCCCAGTCTTTGCTGGATCCCTGGCCCCACTCGGCCAGTCAGCCACTCAATGTGAAATCTGTCAGTGAACTTCCTTCCAAGTTTGTATTTAAGCAATTAAGATAGGAAAAAAAAAAAAGATTAGTCATCAAGCACATTTTTTGAAATTCAAATTAGGATTAACCAAGAATAGGTTAGTGAAAGGCTGATTTATTGGGCCCTGCCAGGTTTTTAGCAATGGGGGTATTTAGATGACCTAAAATAACTGAATTTGAGTTCGTCATACTTTTTTTTTGTCATACTTTTTTTAAAGTGATGGATGAGCTAGAAGTAAGTGTGCAGAGGAGGAGAGCAATACTTTTAACTCTGAAGCTCATGATTTGAAGATTATTTCCTTTGGGGAAATCATTTTAATGTTGACTGATTTTCATTTAGGAGAGTAAAACGGAAATTCTCTGTGGGATGCAGAGATCATTACATGTAACAATGTAAAATCACTCTCATTTGAAAAATGGAAAGGAAAAACCAGATGACCTTTAAGACTTCTTTCTGCCCTGAAAACCACAGATTTTGTGCTGGGGTAAACGGCTCCGGTTACGGACAGTGGTGTCTCAATTCAGGACCTTTCTTTTCTTTTCTTTTTTTTTTAAAGATTTTATTTATTTATTTGATAGAGATCACAAGTAGGCAGAGAGGCAGGCAGAGAGAGGAGGAAGCAGGCCCCATGCAGAGCGAAGAGCCCAATGCGGGGCTCGATCCCAGGACCCTGGGATCATGACCTGAGCCGAAAGCAGAGGCCTCAACCCACTGAGCCACCCAAGCGCCCCTCAATTCAGGACCTTTCGACCAGAGCCTGTGTAAGTGCTCACACTGCATTGGACAGGTTACAGAATCACTGACAAGCACTGGATTCAAAGGATCTACAACAATAATGTGGAAAACAGTTTGCGTCTATAAAACATAATTAAAATGGGCACACATTCAAATAGAACCCAGCAGGGTAACTGCTGGGGATTTAACAAAAAAGGTGAGTTTTGAGGTATGTTTTCAGACTGTGGGGGAGCGTGAACTAACAAAGAAGACGAGAAAGAGCTTTTCAAAAATAGATTAATTTCAGTCTTGAAAATGAGAGCTAAAAAGTGGAAGAAATGTATGATTCACATGGGTATCAGTATTTTTTTTACAAGAAAAGAAATGCTAATGTACTTAGCTACCTTATACCATTTGTGTAATCGTCGTTGAGAACCTACTATGTGTTAGCCACGGGGCTAAGGATGGTGTTGAATAAGGCAGAGAACAGACCCTTGTGGAGCAGAGACTAGTGGGGGTGATGGACACAAAACCAGTAATTATATTGATAAATACATAATTAAAAAATGGGATGAGCACTGTAAGGAAAAATGACAGGGTGTCATGAGAGGGTTTGCCAAGGGACGCAATTTAGACTGGGGTACCGGGGAAGCCGTTAAGGAAGTGACATCTCAGTTATTCGCTGGAGGGTGAGTTGAAGTTAAAGAGGTGAGGGCTGTGTGAAGGGGAACTCAGGCAGAGGCGTCAAGGTCACTGTGAGCAGCTGAGAGAAGGGGGGTGGGATGAGAGGGATCAGAGAACCGGGCAGGGCTCTGGCCATACAGGACATGTGGCGCCCATAGGATTATGGGTCTCACGGGGGTGGGGGGGTATGCTGACCTATCTGCATTTCAAATAGCATTCTGGGTTTGTGGGAGAATGGACAGGAGGAGGGCAAAGTGGACGCAGAACAAGTCATAAGGACATCCCCATAGACCAAGATAATGGCGCCTTGGTCCAGTGGTCTTCCTGCTTTTGGTCTCAAATTATTGCAAAAATAACGTGTCCCCTCATACATTTTTGACATAACATTTATATTTTTCATTATGCTTAATAATTACAAACTACACGGTTTCTGCTGTATTTTAACAGTTTAAAATGAAATAGTTGCATCTTTATTTCCAACAGGTTAAACAGGAATCTAAAAACTGTAGTGATCTGATACCCTCTATTATCCATTTGAAAATTCCGGGAATTAGTTCTTTACCAGGGGGAACTTCGTTATTACTCCTTCTTCTCTTCTGATTCCATTCCAAATTCCCCACAAGATTGTCTTAATTTGCATGCCATTATGCAACAGAAATATGCATATAAATTACCAAAAGGCTCTAAGTTCAATATGGATTGGGGAATTACAATTATAACTAGTACACAATCGATCAAAACAACACAAAGCCTATAGAGACGTTTATAAGCAATTATTAGATAAAATAAAATTGTTTTGGAAATCAACCTTTAATGAGATGAATGGGATACTTTTTTTCCAAGTACTCTATGTGTCCATGGGTAAATCTGATTTATATCAGTTACTGATGGCATGAGACAGGGTTCAGAAACAATTCTGGTCTTATTTTTCATTCTCGTACATAAAAGAGAGAACAACCATGTTCATATAAATACAACAGGTAAGAATAAAAGTTTTGTTGTAGTAATTCTTTGAACTCCTGAGTTACATGCAAAAATCCAAATAGTAATTCATCATAAAAATTATTTTTTATAATCTACCAGCTAGTAATTCTATTAGGTCTTCCTTCAATTTTTTTGAAAGCAAAACATTGGAGGCCCCCAAATTCGCTGGGCTGGAGGTAAAGAAAGCCCAAGCCATATATTTAACTCTGTAAAAATATGCAGTTTTTTCTTGCTATTTGCAACAACTAGGTTCTAAAAAGTTGCCACAAACACTGATTTAGCAAATACTGAACAACTGCTCCAAGGGAAATACAGGTTTACATTCCTGACAGCACTGACTCCCATTTTTATCAACTGATCAATCCATAACCTTGTTTTATGTGTTTCTGGTTGAAGGTATTTAATATATATTGTGATTCGTTAACATTGACCTCAGAGCCAAGAGCACTGTAACAATGCCCTGATCTAAGCAAATCTCACACACCTATTTTCTCTGTAAGACACATCACAACCTTCTTGCCTTTGGGAGCACTAGGCAACGATTCAACACTACGCTTGGGGCCATTTTAAACAGCAAAACCACCAGCAAAAAGCATAGAAATGTGTAAAACATGGCACTGAGTCGATCAGGGGAGATCCCTTGTAGGATCTCTTGCTGTAGCACGAGAGCTGAAACGAGAAGGCAGGCCGGGAACCTGCCCCTCAAAATTGTCACTGCTCTGTGCAGGCCCCATATAATCAGAAAACACCACAAGTATTGATTTGGAGACCATGCCTACATTTTAGTGAGTAGGCAAATTCACAAATCTGGAACCCATGAATAATGAGGATGGGCTCTCAGGTTAATACATTGTTTAATAAAATAGGTTTTATGGATCTCTATCACCATGGATCTACCTCCATATACCTGTATAGAGTTTCATAATGACACAGAAGGCTAGATTCACATTTAAAAGTATCAGACCCCTTGGAATTCTATGCAGGAGTGTAGCCATAAGAGTCCATTCAGTTTGGCAGGTCTGGGAGAGAAGGGCAGAGGCTTGGTGCCCAACTCCCAGCTCTCTGGGCTGTGCAGTAGGAGAGGGAGGTCTCAAGGTCATGCAGAGCACCTACTCATTAAAATCATTCGTTTTCTCAATTTTAGACCAGTATTACCTCCAAAATATTGGATTTTTATCAAATAACTTAATTATGCTGTTATTATATATTTTTTACTAACAGGTGTCTCATTTAACACAATGTTTTCAGAAAGGGTTAGGTAAATAGAAGTATTTGAACAAAATTTAGTACACTTCTGCCAATACAATTTAAAGACTGATTATTTTCATGTCTTTCAGTAATATTTTTTGTCAAAACCTTGAATCTGGATTTAGTTCACTGAATTTATGAAAAATGTCTGCTGTATTATTAGCATTGCCAAATCAGACTGACTTTCAATTATAAAATCTGACTTCAGTTTTCAGTTCAAACGAATTAGTAAACATTTCAAAATCTATTACAGAAAGCACTGGGAAAGAAATTTTGAATCTATTTTTAGAAACGGATTAATAAATCCAGTCAAGATTAAACAATGTAGATAGACCTTATTCATGTTAATAAGTTACACAAATAAGAATAAGCCTATATATCATTTCTCATTACTTAAACTGTAAAACTGCAATGTAATATGTAATTAAAATATACACTATTTATGAAGGGAAGGGTGTGATTAAAAAGTATGTTTTTTTTTGTTACTGAAAACTGGTCCTCAGCTTTTGCTGTAAAGCATCATGGAGACTGCTTTGGCAATAACTTTATTAAAAGTCATACACACCATGGTAAAAATATGTCTGTGTACTTAATGAGAGAAAGATCTATGAGGCTAAAAAAATCTAGTTGGTTCAGCATCTAGGAAGTGGTTTTTTTGAAAGTAGGAAATATTAGACATATTATGAAATAAGATGAAGATTAAATGTAATTGGAATACTAGTTATGATACAATTAGATAATTTTTTAATTCATTGCATCACAGTATTAATTTTTAAAAGAAATCACATAACATTTTGGTCCTCAGGTTTTATTCAATGTGTTTTGAAGAATCTGGTGGTCTAGACAATATTCCAGTTACATTTAGAAGAATTAGTGTCCCTAGCCAGTACTGCTTCACTGTTTGAAGGTGCTCTTATTTCTAGCTAATGTATTCTGGGAAATGAGTATTATGAACACCTGAAAAATACTGCTTACCTTTTAATCCATGAAATAAAAACCCAATTTAGTAAGCAATACTTATTACAGATTCTGTCTTGCATTTATTTGACTCTCCATTAAGAGCAAAGAATTATTTGACACTGGTCGGGGTATGGAAGAGGTGAGTCTATTAAAAGAAAATACTCACGGGGGGCCTGGGTGGCTCAGTGGGTTAAAGCCTCTGCCTTCAGCTCAGGTCATGATTCCAGGGTTCTGGGATGGAGCCCCACATCGGGCTCTCTGCTCAGCAGGGAGCCTGCTTCCTCCTCTCTCTCTGACTGCCTTTCTGCCTACTTGTGATCTGTCAAATAAGTAAATAAATAAAATCTTAAAAAAAAAAAAGAAAATACTCATGAATCCGCTGTCCATATTATACAATAATCTGACACCAGGACAGCCTAATGGTTGTAATGTCTGGCATCCCTCTCCACTGAAATAAAGGCAGAAAAATGGGAAGCCCTACAATATATTTATAGATGCTTTAATTAGTCTTTTTTTGATGCTTTAATTAGTCTTAAGAGAGGTGTCTCATCTTAATTTTTTTGTGTTTTGCAGTGGCTTTTTGGTGTCCTTGCAAGTTTTTACACCAGGGAAGTACGGTAGTGGGATTCCAATAGGAGAGAGCTTGTCTTTCTCTTGAAAAGTGGGTGAAGGGAGATTTTGAAAGAGGGGTTAGAAAAGACCAATCTGCATGATGTTAACTCAAGGTACATACAAAGATGTGGAGCTATCAATTGATTCCTTTAAAGCCATCACTATCCTTACAGCCCTGAAAGTCTGTGCTTCCTCCAGACCCACTGCACCCTAGTTTGAAGACCATTGCTTTGTCTACAGCTGAAGCAGTAGAGCTGGAACGAAGTGACCGACCCAACATAGTTCGTGGATAAAATCTACAGGTCTTGGTAATAAATTCAACCGGAGTAGAGAATAGGGGATGGGAAATGTCGAGGAAGACCCCACAGGAGAGGTGCTGTTTGCTGAGACAGGGAAGACTGGAGAACATGGCCTCATGCTCTGCCTTTTTTTTTTTTTTTTTTAATCCTATTTTGTTTCACACAGTTTGTTGACTGGTATTTTATGGAGCTGACTTTTGGCTTTTTGGCTAATTTTATCAAATATAAATGATTATTGGCCCACAATATTTCCAAAATGACTTTCCCTTTTAACTGGTATCTTCCCTCCCCTTCAACATCAAGCCCTCTTTTTTTAAAAAATATTTTTATGTATTTATTTGAGAGAGAGCATGAGCGAGGAGAAGGTCAGAGGGAGAAGCAGACTCCCCGTGGAGCTGAGAGCCCGATGCGGGACTCGATCCCGGGACTCCAGGATCAAGACCTGGGCTGAAGGTAGTCGCTCAACCAACTGAGCCACCCCGGCGCCCCAACATCAAGCCCTCTTAACGGCTCCTCAGACTCAGAGTCCTGCTCCAACTCTGCTGCGACACGCGGGACGATGACATCCTCATTACCCTTTTAAACAAGGAAGCAGTGTAGAAACAGGAGACCGCGGCACGTCTCCGCTGCTGTCCTGCTGCGGCCCCCCGGAAACCTGTGGCTGGCGTGTGCAGCGCAGGGTAAGCGCCCAACGGAGCCGCCGCGCGGGCGAAACGCAGGACGTCGCCTGCTCAACCTTGCACGGGACACACGCAAAGAAGGGACGGATTTGCACACTCACGCTGCTCAGAATTTCTCTCAGATCCGTGCTTCTGTATTTGCACACACCATCTCTTCCCACGACCCGTGGCCCCGAAAGGGCCAGTTCCCGTCCCAGGCTGTAAAAAGCCTCCGCGAGGGTCGCTGCTCTCGAAGGCCCCAGAGCCGCGGTTCTGCAGCCGCCGGTCTCTCCCGCCTTCCCGCACACTCAGCAGCCGTCCGGAACGTGCGCATCGGGCGCGCCGACCGCACGGCCAGCACCGCCCGGTGGGGGCCTCCAAGGAGACACGAGCCAGGCCCTCAGACCAGGGTCCCATCCCGGGTCCGGCCCAGCACGCCCTGCGCGCCCCCCACCCCCAGCGCGCGTTGCGCAGTCTGTGCGCGGGCCTCGTTGCGCGGGCTTGTCGCCCCCCAACTCCCAGTGTGCATAGCACAGGCCGCGCAGGCCCCGTGACCCACCCCCGTGACCCACCCCCGTGACCCGACCCGACCCGAGCCGACCCGAGCCGACCCGAGCCGACCCGAGCCGACCCGAGCCGACCCGACCCGACCCGAGCCGAGCCGAGCCGAGCCGAGCCGAGCCGCGAGCAGCGTGAGGCGCAGGCTCTTGGCCTGACTCTGGTCGGCTGTTACGGTGACGGCGAGGAGGGCTAGGGGCATCGTCCCTCGGGGCTGTCCTCGCCTGAATCCGGTGGGATCCTTCACCTCTTGGTCCTAAGAAGGTCTGAAGCAGCCGCTGGGCCCCAGTGCTGCTGGTGAGGGCAGGGGGTTGGGACCCTTGAAGACCCCCGCCCTTTGAGCTTGTCTGCCAAACCGGCCAGCGGGGTAGGAACTAGGGTTGGGGGGGGAGGGGGCAGGGCCACAGGGGGGCGCGGCCCGGGGAGACAGGGCCACGGGTTGGTGCCACAGGCTGGTGCCACGTGGGTGGGCTGGGTCAGATGCCCAGGGTGGGACCGGGGAAGCAAGGCCGAAAATCAGGAGTGGGCGGGGGTGTAGGGCAGTCCTGGAGGGGGGGGGCAGGGTTGGAGCTGGGTGGGGGGAACGGGAGTGGGTGTGGGGATGGGGGGGGTAGAAGAGTGGGGGAGGGTAGGGGAGGCCAAAGGGCAGGGCCCTGGGGAATAAGGAGTAGGGTTGAGAAGGGAGCCGGGGGGTGGGGTCCTGCTGGGTGTGGGGCTGGGCTGTGGGGCAGGATTGGAGGGGCAGGGCGGGAGGTGTGGTGATCTGGCCTGGGGTTGGCCTGGGGATGCCTGGTGGCCTCCAAGTCCCGCATTGAGTCTTCATGCTGCAGGCATTGGGGCGCTGGACTTGAGTTAGATCCGTCGCTGCTGCCCTCAAGGGGCTCACCTTCTCACTGCACTGGTTACTTGCCCTTGATCAGGCCAAGCGATCTCTCTTCTGTTCCTAGGTTAATGAGTTTGGGGTTTTGTTTTGGATTCATAATCGAGTCATGAGCTCTGAACAGCTGTGCCCATACTGATTGTGTGGTATATACATAAACATCTACATGTACACACACACACAAATATAAATGAGTATATATGTTCATTTAATGTAGAGATTTAAATGACCCTTCTAATAAGTGGATACGTTGGATTACATTAATAATGTTAGTAGATACTGTGCTTATATTCATGAGGTAGACTCCACTAAGATATGTGTAAATCTGTATATATCACACACACATACGCGGACACTTTGGATTTGATTTGCTAGTATTTTGTTTAGGATATTTGCATTTATGTTCAGGAGTGTTACTGTCTATAATTTTTTTGGTACATGTACTTGTTCTTGTCTGTTTTGGGAACTATTGCTGTTTTACTTCTCAAAAAGTGGGTTCAGTAGTTTTCCTTTATTTTTGAGTTTGCATAGTATAAGGATTTTCTAGTCTTTGTATATTTGATAAAACTCACCTGTAAGACTGCTTTGGTCTTGTGTCTTTTACTTTTTTGAGGTAAAGGGGAGCCTTTTGAGTACTGTTTTTTCCCCCTCTCATCAGCTTTTACTTTTATTGATCTTGATTATTCTTTTTCTAAAGTTATATTAAGTTCTCTTTTAGCTTGTTTGTTTACATTCTGGCTTTACTGAACACATCAATCTTTAAAATAGTAAATGCATTCAGTACTCTTAAATTTTAATTTCTAAACTCTAAGAACTGCTGTAGCTACACCCACCAAGTTTGAAAAAAGATTACTTATTTTAGACAGAGATAGCAAGAGAGGGGAGGAGAGGGAGAAACATGTTCTCCTTGCTGAGCAAGGAGCCGGGTGCAGGACTCAACCCCAGGACCCTGAGATCATGACCTGAGCCAAAGGCAGAAGCTTAACCAACTGACCCACCCAGGTGCCCCTGAATGTATGATATTTTAATTGTTAAATGGTTCTAGAGAGTTATTTCCAGTTTTATTTTCTTTTTAATCAATCCATGGTTGATTTAGGAGTGTTATTTCACGTTTCCAAATATGGTACATTTTAAAAGTTTTTTTTTGTTGACTAATAATTTATTTGCACTCTGTGGGAAAAATGGGATCTGCATAATATTGATTATTTGAAATTTGTGAAGGCTTTTGTTACTTAGGATGTGGTCAATTTTCATAAATGTCTTAAGTGATCTGAAAAGTAAATTCCTTATTTATTATGTACAATTCTTTATTAATTAGGTCAAGCCTGTTCATGAAGGTCAAATCTATTGTTATTTTTTTATTCACTTGATCATAAATCATTGAGATAGTTATGTTAAAAATATCTCACTATGACTGTTTTTGTGAAATGTCAAATTTTTCGTTATTCTATCTGGTTTTGCTTTATGGATTTTGAGGCAGTGTTAGGAACATAAAAGATATAAGTTGTAGCTTCTTGATTGTCCCTTCTAATATGTTGAAACTCAGTTTCTCCTTATTAATATTTTTCCCTTAAACTCTGTTTTGTCTGGTAGAATATTTTTAACCAGTTTCTTTTGGTTTGCGTTGGCATGCTGTAGTGTTTTCTGTTCCCTTATTTTTTTATTGTGGTAAAATATGGACAACATAAAATTTATCATTTTAATGATTTTTAAGTGCATTCATACTGTTGTGTAACCATCATCAGCATCCATCTCCAGAATTTATCATCATCCCAAAGTGAAATTCCGCACCTTTTAAACAGTGACTCCCCATTACCCCTTTCTCCAGGTCCTGGTCATCTCTCTTCTATTTTCTGTCTCTGTGAATATGGCTATTCTATGTTCCTCGTACAAGTAGAAGTATACAAGAAGCATACGATCTTGGTTCTTTGTGTTTGGCCTGTTTTACTTAGTGTGATGTCTTCAACATTTGTCCGTGTTGTAGCATGTGTCAGAAAACCTTTTTTGTTGTTGTTGTTGTTGTGAGAACATTTAATTACTATTCTTGGCAAATTCCAATTTTACAGTACAGTGTTATTAACTATAGTCATTATGTTATAGATTAGATCCGCAGACCTTATTCTTGGTAAAGAATGGTAAAAAAAAAACCAACAAAACCTTTTACCAACTCCTCCCTTTCTCCCCCACCCCGTAGCCCTTGATGACTACTTTTCTACTTTTTTCTGAGAGTTCAATTTTGTTTTCTTCAAATTCCGCATGTAAATGGTACTATGTAGTATTTGTCTTTCTCTGTCTGGCTTATTTCACTTAGCAAAGTGCCCTCAAGTTACATCCATGTATTGCCTTCTTTCCAATGGCTAAGTAATGTGACATTGTATACAGGATGTCATCTTTATCCATTCACCGGTTGACACTTAGGTTGTTTCCATATCTGGGCTATTGTGAATAATGCTGCAGTGAACATGGGAGTGGAAATATCTCTTCAGGATTCTATTTTCATTTCCTTTGGATGTATTTCCAAAGTAGTACTGGATGATCATATGGTAGTTCTTTTTTAATTTTATGAGAATCCTCCATACTTTTGTCATAGTGGTGGCACCAGTGTACATTCCCACCAACAGTGCGTGAGTGCTCCTCGCCAACACTTGTTATTTCTTGTCTTTTTGGTAATGGTCATTCTAACAGGTGTGAGGTGTTATCTCATACTGGTTTTGATTTTCATTTCCCTGATGATGAATGTGTTGAACACCTTTTCATGTATCTGCTGGCCAGCCATTTATATGTCCTTGGAAAATCAGCACTTTTAAATCGGATTGTTCGTTTCTTTGCTAATGAGTTGTGTGAATTCTTCATATATTTTGGATGTTAACCCCTTAACCAGATAGATGACTTGCAGATATATTCTCCCATTCCATAGGTTGTTTTTTCATTGTGTTGATGGTTTCCTTTGCTGTGAAAGAGCATTTTTTTAAAAAAGATTTTATTTATTTATTTGACAGACAGAGATCACAAGTAGGCAGAGAGGCAGGCAGAGAGGGAGGGGGAAGCAGGCTCCCTGCTGAGCAGAGAGCACCATTCAGGGCTCGATCCCAGGACCCTGGGATCATGACCCGAGCCGAAGACAGAGGCCTTAACCCACTGAGCCACCCAGGCGCCCCAAAAGAGCATTTTTATTTGATGTAGTCTTATTTGTTTATTTTTGCTGTTGGTGTCATATCTGAAAAAAATCATTGTCAAGACCAATGTCAAGAAGTTTATCCCCTATGTTTTCTTATAATAGTTTTATGGTTTAAGGTCTTAAGTTTAAGTCTTGAATTCATCTTGCTTTAATTTTTGTGAGTTAATATGATCTGTACCCAATTCCAATGTGTGTGTGTCTTGGCGGGGGATCCCTCATACCACCAAGCACTCAGTCCTCAGACACCTGTGGTGTCCTCCAATTCAGTCCACCTCGGACTGTTCATCTGGAGATCACATCAGATCTCACAGGCTAAGGGCTCAGTCATGTAACACTGTACCATGCTACCTCCCCTCCCCATTTCAGATGCCAGTCTCGAGCTCAGGTTATCACCTGTGCCTCTGTCTGACCAAATGTAGATGGGAGGCTTTAATGACCCTCTCTTTGGGTTCCATCACTTTGCTAGAGTGGCTCACAGAGCTCACAGAGCTCAAACAAATATTTTACTTACTATCAGTTTATTATAAAAGGGTATAACTCAGAAATAGCCAGAAAGACAAGAGGCGTAGGTTGGGGTATGGGGAAAAGACGCGGAGCTTCTATGCCTTCAGATGAACCACACTTCCTTGAATCTCCATGTGTTTACCAGCTCAGAAGTTGTCTGAAACCCATCCATTTTTTAAAAGATTTTGTTTTGTTTTGTTTTTAGAGATGTGCACACACATGTGCAAGGGGAGGGGCAGTGAAAGAGAGAGAGAGAGAATCCCAAGCAGGCTCCACACCCAGTGCAGGGCCTACCAAGGGGCTCAATCCTACAACCCTGACATCAAGACCTGAGCCAGAATCAAGGGTCAGACACTTAACCAACTGAGCCACCCTGGTGCCCCTCCTTTTGGGCTTTTATGGAGGCTTCATTGCACAGACATGTTGATTAAATCATGGGCAGCTAATTCAACCTGCAGCCCCTCTCCCAACCCCAGAGGTCAGGGTGGTGGGGCTGAAGGTTCAATCCTCTAATCAATCATATGGTTGGTTCTCTTGGCAACCAGCCTCCATCTTTAGGTGAGGTCCAAAAGTCACCTCATTAATGTAACAAAAGACACCTTTATCACTCTATTTATTTAAGTATATTCTCGGAGTTTTAGGAGCTTTGTGCCAGAGATGAGGACCAAGACCAAATATATATTTCTTAAAGGACACAATATCACAAAGGTGTAAAATACTGGTCTGTTTCATTCTTTTGCATGTGGCTGTCCAGTTTTCCCAACCATTTGTTGAAGAGACTGTCCTTTCCCTTTGTATATTCTTGCCTTCTTTGTCATAAATTAGTTGATGATGTATGTGTGGGTTTATTTCTGGGCTTTCTATTCTGTTCTTTTGGTCTGTGTGTCTGTTTTTATGTCAGTACCATACTGATTTGATTACTACAGCTTTGTAATATAGCTTGAAGTCAGGAAGTGTGATGCTTCTAACTTCATTGTTCTTTTTCAAGACTTTTCCAAGACTGCTTTGGCTATTTGGGGTTCCATACATTTTTGGTTCCATACAAATTTTAGGATTGTTTGTTTTATTTCTCTTAAAAATACCCTGGAAATTTTGACAGAGGTAGTATTGAATCTGTAGATTGTTTGGGGGTAGTATGGATGTTTTAATGATTTTTTTTGTTTGTTTGTTTTTGTTTTTTGTTTGTTGGTTGGTTTTTTTTTTTGTCTTTTTTGTTTGTTTGTTTTAATGATATTAACTCTTCCAGTCCATAAGCACAGGATATCTCTTCATTTTTTAGTATCTTTTTTGTTGTTGTTTTATTTGACACAGAGAGAGATCACAAGTAGGCAGAGAGGCAAGCAGAGAGAGAGAGAGGGAAGCAGGCTCCCTGCTGAGCAGAGAGGCCCAATGCGGGACTCAATCCTAGGACCCCGAGATCATGACCCGACCTGAAGGCAGAGGCGCAACCCACTGAGCTACCCAGGCGCCCCATTTATTAGTGTTTTGATGAATTTCTTTCATCAGTGTCTTAGAATTTTCAGTGTTCTGATCTTTCACCTCAATGTTTAAATTTATCCCTAAGTATTTTATTCTTTTTGATGCATTTGTAAATGCTATTGTTTTCTTAATTTCTTTTTCTGATAGTTTCCTGTCAGTATATGGAAGCACACCTGATTTTTATGTATTGGCTTTGTATTATGCAAGTTGACTGTATTGTTAATTCTAACAGAACTCATCTTTCCATCGTCAAAGCCAGCCAGCAATGGATTGTTGTGAGATAATAAGAAACATGTATTGTTCTCTGCCCCTCATTCCTAACACAGAGCTCCTGAAACCTCTGTAAATTTCTAAGTGATAAGAGCACTAGGAACATTTTGTGCTTTAATATTTGGTCTGATCCTGGTTCCTGACAGAGGATTCCTAAATCCCTTGAAATTTTGGGGGCCATAGGAGTTTATGTTGCATTTTTTTAAAAGATTTTATTTATTTATTTGACAGAAAGAGAGAGAGAGCTCACAAGCAGGCAGAGTGGCAAGGAGAGGGAGAAGCAGGCTCCTTGCTGAGCAGAAAGCCTGACGTGGGGCTCAACCCCAGGACCCTGAGATCATGAACTGAGCAGAAGGCAGGCACTTAACTGACTGAGCCAACCAGGCATCCATGCTGTTGTTCTAATAATGTTAATCTGGGTGGGTTTTTGGATGGGTCCTGAATGGGGGTTGGTTACCAGAAAGATCTAGCCATGATTAGGAGCTTAGAATTTTCAGCATCACCTTCCCATCCCCCATTCTCTAGAGAGGGAAGAGGGGCAGGAAATGAAGTTACTACTACTTGTCCATGCCTCTGTGAGGAAACCTCCATAAACATTCTAATAGTATGGGGTTCAGAGAACTTTAAGGTTGGCGAGCACATTCAAACACTGGGAGGGGGATGTGTCCTGTCTCCACAGGGATGGAAGCTTCTGCACTCAGGTGCACATTTTGCCCTATGTATCTCTTCATTGGGCTGTTCATCTGTATCTTTTATCATATCCATTAATAACAGACAAGTGTATGTCAGCATTTACCTGAATTTTGTGAGCTTTTTAGCAAATCCTTGAATTACATGTGAAGGAGGTAATAATAAACTCATTTTTAGCCAAGTCACACAGAAGTTGTGGGTCACCTGGGGACTTAACTGCTTAGGATTGGCATCTGAAGTGGGGAGTGCTGTGTAAATGTTGGAGTTTGGAGCAAATAGTCAAGAATTTTTGAGATGTCTTTGGTGCAGAAAGGTGGTTTTATTAAAGCACAGGGGCAGGACCATGGGCAGAAGAGCTGCTCTGCAGTTGTGAGGGGTGACTGATAATATACCTTCAAGTTGGGAGGGTGTTAGGGATAATGTAATTCTCTAAGGAATTTAGAAGCAAGGTTTCTAGGACTTTGTGAGGCCAGCTGTTTTTAGGAAAAAGTCACTTATTTCTGTCTAGTAAAACCTTAGTCATAAGACCCTTCAGATGTATATCAGTGGGCCATATGCTTGGAGGATGATTACCAACCTGTATCTTGGAGGAGACAAGATAAGGAAAGTTTCCAAAGAAATTTTTTTTTATTTTTTTTTAAAGATTTTATTTATTTATTTGTTAGAGAGAGAGAGAGCGAGCACAGGCAGACAGAGTGGTAGGCAGAGGCAGAGGGAGAGGGAGAAGCAGGCTCCCCGCCGAGCAAGGAGCCCGATGTGGGACTCGATCCCAGGACGCTGGGATCATGACCTGAGCCGAAGGCAGCCGATTAACCAACTGAGCCACCCAGGCGTCCCCTCCAAAGAAATTTTTATAAGTTAAGGAAAACTTCCAGGATCCTGAAGGTCCAGCTAATGTTAAGCTGAAGTATTAACATCAAGGCATTTGAGTTCCTAGAGGAAGGTCACTCTTCCCGTCTCAAGGACTTGTCAGTGGGCTGTAAATTGTAAGGAAGTTTAATTTTTTTCTTTTGCCTTCGTTCTCCATATTAGGAAGCAGTCTCCTGGGACTGAGCCCTTAACCTGTGGGATCTGATGCTGTCTCCAGGTAGACAGTATCAGACTGTCTGGTGTTGCAGAATTGCTTGGTGCGGGAAAAACCCTGCACATTTGGTGACCAGGAGTATGTGAGTGTGGCAAATAAGTGAGAGTAAAAGAGATGCATAAGAGGAAGACTCAGTTTTTCTAATTCCCCTCCATATCACTCTGATACTTTCCAATTTTTTAAATCATCTTGTCAAAATCTAAAAGAAAAAAACTGTTGAGATTTTGATTGGAGCTACATTGCATGTAAAGACCAATCAAGAGACAGCTGACATTTTAATAAGTTTCTCTGTTCATTAATATTTAGCTCTTTTGATCTTCTCTATTACATGTTTGTTTTGTTTTTTGTTTTTGCTCTGTGTTTTTTTTCTGAAAATTTTGTTTCCAGCTTTATTGAAGAATATTTGACAAAAATATTGTATATACTAAGGTGTAACTGCGATGATTTAATATATACATTGTGTAATGTTTACTGCAAAATTAATTAGTGTATCTGTCATCTTTCAGCAATGTGTGTGTGTGTGTGTGTACGTGTGTGTGTGTTTGGTGAGTAGCTTACACTCAGCAAATTTCAGGTGTCCAATACAGCATTATTCACTATAGTCACAGTGCTATCGTTAAGCTTAAAAGTAGAAACTATTTATTTATATAAATAAATTTATATAACTATTTATTTATTTATATAAATAAATTTATATAAACCAGTTATTTTACCAACAGAAGCTGGGTTTGTTAGGGAATAAAAGTGAATTGTAATCCAGAACAAACAAGCTATGACACAAAACCATAGGCAAGTCTGGGGAACAAAGAAGAGGTACACTCTTTTAAGAAGAAAAGTGGTGAGTTGGGAAGCTTGTGAACTAAAAGTCCATTGGAGTAAACTGGGAGTTCAAAGTGTGGTGGCTTCTTATTGGCTGAGCTGTCCTGGTGGGTGGGGGCTGAGGAAAGTATCTCTTCCTCCTGCTGGAGTAGTAGAGTAGTAACCCTGTGCAAGGTCAAATCCATCTCTTCCTGTTGGGTCTTCAATTAACTATGAGTGGTAGGGCTGAGAGCTCCCCTGCCTCCTGTCTGCATTTTAGTGAGATTTCCCTTACTGATTTTTTCAGAACTTAATCATCTTACGACTAAAAGCTTGTACCCTTGACCGGTGCCTCCCCATCCCCTCCATCACTGATCGCCTCTGTCACTCATCCATCATTTGACTTTCTTTCTAGTTCAACCTTTCCCCCCTGGATTCTGCAAATGAATGATGCCATATGGTATTTATCTTTCTCTTATTTCATTTAGCGTAGTACCTTCTGGTTCATCTTTGTTGAAATGGCATGATTTATTTCTTATGCCTGAACAATATTTCATTATGTATTTATATATACCACATTTTCTTTATCCATCCTTCTGTTGACAGATACTTAAATTATCTCCATATCTAGGCTGTTGTGAATAATGCAGTGATAACAGGAGTGCAGATATCTCTTTGAGATACTGGTTTCATTTCCTTCAAATACATGTCCAGAAGTGGGATTGCTGGATCCCATGATAGTTCTTTTTTTATCCAGATTTTATTTATTTATTCAAAAGAGAGCACAAGCAGGGGAAGTGGAAGAGGGAGGGAGAAGCAGGCTCCCCGCTGAGCAGTGAGCCTGATGTGGGGCTTGATCCCAGGACCCTGGGATCCCGACTTGAGCCCAAGGCAGACACTTAACCAACTGAGCCACCCAGGTGTATCATCTATTTTTTAATTTTTTGAGGAACTTCCACAGTGGCTGTATCAGTTTACATCACTAATAGTGCATGAGCATTCCCTTTTCTCCACATTCTCACCACATTTGTTATTTTTTGCTTGATACTAACCATATTTGAGATGATATCTCTTTGTGGTTTTGATTGGCATTTCTCTGATGATGAGTGATACTGAGGATCTTTTCATGTCTTTTGGCCATCTGGATGTCTTCTTTGGAAAAATGTCTGTTTAGGTCCCTTGCCCATTTTTTCCATCCAATTATTTGTGGATGTTTTTGCTATTGAGTTGTCTGAGTTTCTTGCATATTTTGAGTATTAACTCCTTTTCATATATATGGTTTACATGCGTTAGATCCCACTCTTCCATTTTGTTGATTATTTCCTTTGCTGTTCAGGTTTTTAGTTTGATGTTCCATTTGCTTACTTTTGGTTTTATTACATGTGTGTTTGGTGTCATATCTAAAAAATACCATTGCCAAGACCAATGTCAAAGAGCTTTCCCTTTATGTTTTCTTCCAGGAATTTCACCATTTCAGGTTTTAAATATAAGTCCTTAGTTCATTTTGAGTCAATTTTTGTGTATGGTATAAGGGGTCTAGTTTCATTCTTTTGCATTGGAATATCCAATTTTCTTAACAGCATTTATTAAAGAAACTCTCCTTTTCCCCATTGTATGTTCTTGGTGCCCTTGTCAAAAAATTAGTTGACTGTATATGTGTAGGTTTATTCCTGTTCTGTTCCATTAGCTCGTGTGTCTATTTTTTAAAAAATATTTTATTTATTTATTTGACAGAGGAGAAGAGAGCATGAGCTAGGGGAGAGGCAGAGGGAGAAACAAGCTCCTTGCTGAACAGGGAGCCTGATGCAAGGCTTGATCCAGGACCCTGTGATCATGACTTGAGCTGAAGGCAGACACCTAACTGAGCCACCCAGGCTTCCCTTTGGTGTCTGTTTTTATGCCAGGGCCATACTGTTTTGATTACTGTAGCTTTGTAATATAACTTGAAGTCAGAAAGTGTGATGCCTCTTGCTTTATTTTTTTAGTGAGTGCTTTTGCTATTTAGGGTGTTTTTTGGTTTCACACAAATTTCAGAATTATTTTTTCTATTTCTGTCAAAAATGCCATTGGAATTTTGATAAGGATAGCATTGGCTCTGTAGACCATTTAGTGTAGTATGGGCATTTTTATTATATTAATCCATTCATGATCATGGTAGATCATTCCATATATTTGTGTCTTCTTTAGTTTCTGTCATCTGTCACATTTATTGATTTGCTTATTTGAACCATCCTCACATCCCAGGAATAAATCCTACTTTATTGTGTTGTATCATCCTTTTATTGTGCTATGAATTTACTTTGCTAGTTTTTTGGTTGAGGGTTTTTGCCTCTGTATTCCTCAGGGATGTGGGCTGTAATTTTATTTTTTTGTTGTTTCCTTATCTAACTTTGGGATCTGGATAATAAAATTATCCTTGTATAATTATCCTTTATCCTTATCAAATGACCCTGGAAGTGTTCTCTCTTCTCTTTTTTGGAAGTTTGAGGAGGATTGGCATTAGTTCTTCTTTAAATGTTCCATAAGATTAATCAGTGAAACCATCTTCCTTGTTATTTGTTCACATTTTCTGTTTCTGTTTCCTGATAGGTTGTATCTTTCAAAGATTTGTCCATTTTCAACTTGTTGGGTTATCAAATTTGTTAGGACATAAATGTTCATAATAATCTCATATGATTCTTGATATTTCTGTGGTATCATCTGTAATATTTTTCTTTAATTTCCGGTTTTATTTATTTGAGTCTTTTTTTCTTATTTTACTTATTGGTCTATTTGCTTATATTTTTAAGATCCAACTCTTAGTTTATATCTTTCCTATTGTTTTTCTGATCTCTATTTCATTTACTTCTGCTCTAATCTTATTTAATTCCTTCTAATTTGGAGCTTTTTCTAGTTGCTTAAGGTATACATAAGGTTGTTAATTTTAGGTCTCTCTTTTTTTGAGTTGGTTTTTAATTGCTATGAACTTTCTTCTTAGAACTACTTTTTGTTGCAGCATGATATAGTTATTGATGTGTTACATTTCCATTTTTATTTCAAGTTTATTTTATTTCAAGTTTCAAGATATTTTTGATTTTCCTTTTGATTTCTTCCTAGAAACGTTGTTTTTTCAGGAATGTGTTGTTTAATTTCTACGTATTTCTGAACCTTTCAGGTTTCCTCCTGTTTTTGATTTCTAGTTTTCATAACATTGTGTTTGGAAAAAACACTTGATCTGATTTAAAGTCTTCTTTAATTTTTAAGACTTGTTTTATGGCCTAACGTATGATCTATCCCAGGGAATATTCTGCATTCACTTGAAAAGAATGTGCACTCTGCTGCTGTTGGATACGTTTTGTTTGTATCTGTTATGTCCTTTTGGTCTAAAGTGTAGTTCAAATCATATATTTCTTTGTTGATTTTCTGCCTGGATGATTTATTCAAGTTGAAATTAGAGTATTAAAGGCTTCTGTTATTAATTGCATTGCTGTGTATTTCTGCCTTCAGATCTGGTAATATTTGCTTACTATATTTATGTTTTCTGATGTTGGGCGTATATATGTTTACCGTTGTTATATTCTCTTGATGATACAAAGTTACAGTTTTGAACTTAAAGTACATTTCATTTGATACAACTCCCCCTAGTCCTTTTGGTTACTGTTTGCATGGAATATCTTCTTCTATCTCTTTTCTTTGAGCCTATGTGTGTTCTGAAAGCTGAAGTGAGTTTCTTGTAGGCAGCATATAGTTAGGCCTTTTTTAACCCTATCAGCTACTCTTGTCTTTTTATTAGAAAAGTCAGTGCATTTACATGTATAGTAACTATTTACAGATAAGGACTTATTATTGCCATCTTGTTAAATGTTTTCTGGCTATTTAAAAATTTTTAAATAGATTTTATTTATTTGACACAGAAAGAGAGAGAGAGTGCAAGCAGGAGAGTGGCAGGGAGAGGGAGAGGGAGAAGCAGGTTCCCCACTGAGCAGGGAGCTCAATGCTGCACTTGGTCCCAGGACCCTGAGATCATTATCTGAGCTGAAGGCAGACTCTTAACAGGCTGAGCCACCCAGGCACCCCTTCTAGCTATTTTATAGTTCCTTTATTACTGGTTACCTCTTTGCCATCTTCCTTTGTGATTTGATGATTTTCCAGAGTAGTATGCTTTTGTTCTTTTCTTTGATCTTTTATGCACCTACTATAGGTTAACAAAAGGCTTATGTAAAACCCTTTAGAGTAATGCTAGTCTGGGTTTTTTTTTAATGCTAGTCCATTTTAAGCTGAAAACAACTTCGATTGCATACAAAATACCTTTTTACCCGCCCCCCCATTTTATGGTTTTGATGTCACAGTTTACATCTTTTTATATTCTATATACGTTCATAAACTATTTTAGCCGTAGTTATTTTTAGTACTTTTATCTTTTATTATTTTTTAAAGATTTATTTATTTGACAGAGAGAGAGAGATATCACAAGTAGGCAGAGAGGCAGGCAGAGAGAGAGAAGGGGAAGCAGGCTCCCCACTGAGCAGAGAGTCCGATTCAGGGCTCAGTCCCAGGACCCCGGGATCATGACTTGAGCCAGAGGCAGAGGCTTAACCCACTGAGCCACCCAGGCACCCAATACTTTTATCTTTTAATCATTATACTAGAGTTAAGTGATTTGCATAACACTATTATGGTATTATTCTGAATTTGTCTACATTCTTTACTGGTAAGTTGTAAGTTTTATACTTCCATATGTTTTCATATTATTCACTAGCAGCTTGCATTTTACCTTGAAGAGTTCCCTTTAGCATTTCTTGTAAAGCAGGTCTAATGGAGATGAACCCCTTCAGCTTTTGTTTGAAAAAGTCTTCATATCTCCTTCATTTCTAAAGGACAGCTCTTCTGGGTAAAATATTCTTCATTGGAAGCTTTTCTCTTCCAGTACTTTGACTATATCTTCCCACTTTCTCCTGGTCTTCAAGGTTTGTGTTGAGAAAGCCCTGACTGCCTTATGGGAGTTCCCTTTTACGAGTTGAGTTTCTTTTCTTCTGCGGCTTTCAAAATTCTCTGCCTTTGATTTTTGACAGTTTTAATGCAGTGTATCCCAGCGAAGTCCTCTTTGTGTTGAATCTGTATCAGCCTCATACTCCTGGATATCCCCCCTTTTTCCCTCTCCATATGTGGGAATTTTTCAGCTATTATTTTATTTTTTATTTTTAAAGATTTTATTTATCCGACAGACAGAGATCACAAGTAGGCAGAGAGGCAGAGAGAGAGAGGAGGAAGCAGGCTGTCCGCAGAGCAGAGAGCCTGATGGCGGGGCTCGATCCCACGACCCTGGGATCATGACCCGAGCCAAAGGCAGCGGCTTTAACCCACTGAGCCACCCAGGCGCCCCCTCAGCTATTATTTTATAAAGCTTTCTGCTTCTCTCTCTCTTCTCCTTCTGGGACTCTACTTGATAGTATCCCACAATTTGCATAGGCTTTCTTTAATCTTTTTCATTCTTCTTCCTTTTATCTCTGATTGGATAATTTTAAATGATCTGTCTTTGAGTTCACAGATTTTTTTCTTCAGCCTGATTGAGTCTACTGTTGATGCTAGTGCATTTTCTTTTCGTTGTATTCTTCAGCTACAGAATTGGTTTGGTTCCTTTTTATGATTTCTTTCTCTCTGTTGACCTTTCAGTTTGTTCTTATACTGTTTTCTTATACTGATTTTGTTTAATTGTCTGTGTTCTCTTATAGCTCACTGAACTTCCTTAACACAATTATTTTGAATTCTTTGTCCAGCAGTTCATATGTCTCCCATTCCTTTGAGGTCTGAGAGTGGAATATTACTGTATTCCTTTGGTGGTGTCATGTTTCCTTAATTTTTTGTGTTTCTGTGGTAGCTTTACATTGATGTCTGTGCCTTTGATGGGGCGGTCATCTCTTCCAGCATTAGGGACTGGTTTTGGTGGTTAATGACCACCCGTGGGTGGATGCAAGGGCACTGGCTTAGTGGGGTGTGGCAGTTCTGGCCCTAGGGAAGACTCCACAACATAGTTTACATGTAGCCTCTTCAGTAAGGTCAGTATTGGCATAAATTTTAAGGATTCTCAGTGGCCAAGGCTGCAGGTGTTCACAGTGGCAGTGGGGACTATTAAGGTCTTTGCCAGTGAAGTCTGCTGGGGACTTCCTGGTCCTTTTCCCTGCTGTGCAGAGTGTTATGGTTGAGGGGATCCATCTTGGCATAGGGTATGGCTCCAAGGGCCCTTGTAGGGCTGGTGGCGCTGGTGTCTGATATGTGGACACTTCTGGGGTCCCAGAAGCTCTGGGGTCTGAGGAGCTGGGTATTCCCCAGCAGTGGTGGCCCCAGTGCCTACCACGGAGATGCCTGTAGAGCAGCCATGGGGCTCGGTTTTGGAGCATGGCCATGTGCAGAGCAGCCAAGGAGATGGAGTCTGAAGTGTGCACACGTGTGGAGCCCTTGGGACTCTGGAACCAAGGTGTGTGTGGGGCTGGCTGTGTGGCTGTGCTGCTTCTGCAGGAGGGGCAACAGAGTCTCCCTCTCTGGGTGTTCCACGGCCCTGAGCAGTGGTGCCTGTTGCTTGTCTTGGTAGCTGATGCCCTGGTGTCCTCTGGGAAGCAGCACAGTGCAGTCCACATGACAGACACTCTTGGATCCTCCACCATGAGTGCTGTTTAGAGTCTGTGCTGTTGTGGGAGCTGCTGAGATGCTCAGTGACAAAGGCTACCAGGGTCCTCCTAGAACATGCCACTGGGGACTGTGATGGCAGCCCCTGTGTGACTGATGCTGACAGCCCACCTTCTTCTTGTTTCTTAGCCAGCTGTCTCAGCTCAGCCAGTCTCCCCAAAGATCCTTTCTGTGGAGTTGGTCTCTTTTATTCCCACGGTGTTGCTGTAGTTCTTAATCAGACTCTTGAGCCCTCCCAGGCTTATTTTTGTTCATGGATACTATTTGTCCTTTCTGGGAGGGGGGGGCAAAGAGTGGTATCTCCCACTCCCATTACCTTGTTGATGTCCAGAGAGGCCTGCTCCCATCTTTACTTTTTTCTTTTTACTTTCTTTGGGTTTACAAAATTTTGCTTTTTCTAACTTCTTTAAATAGTCTTTCCTTTCTTCTAGTATAAACATTGAAAGCTTTTATTTGCCTGTACATGTCTCTTGAGATGCATCTCAAAAGTTTTAATATTTATTATCTTAGTATTCTTAATATTTTGAAATTTTCATTATGATTCTTTCTTTGAACATGAGTTATTTATACAGGTGTTTCCTCACTTCCAGATTTATGGGATTTCACTTTTTATCACTTTGTTTCTAATCTGATTGTAATGCGGTCTTGGAATTTGGATTATATGATGATACAGTGTTTAAAATTTGTTGAGACTTATATTATGACTCAGTAGGTGGTTAATTTTGAAACTCTGCCATGTGCACTTTAAAATACATGCACTCTCCACTTCTTGAGTTGTACATAGTGTATTTGTTAAGTCAGACTTTTAAATTAGATTATTAAAATCTGTGTCACTACTGGTTTTGTTTGTGTTTTGTTTTGGTGGCAGAGGGGGTTGGCTTGATGAACTGAAATGAATTTGTTATAATGTTCTATTATCTACTATATTTATTTGTTTCTCCTTATGGTTCTGCCAGTTTTTGAATTAATGTGTTTTGCATTACATATTTGCACTACGTACTTTGAAGTTATGTTGTTAGGGGGAAGGTCAGAACTTTTATTTTCCTGGTGAAATGAACCTTAATCACTATGCCATGAACTTCTTTATGTCTAATGACTGCTTCTGCCTTAATATCTATTATTTCTGATAGAAATATAGCTCTAATATCTTTATTTTGCCTAATAGTTGCCCGATACATCTTTTTACTCTCCTTTTCTTACATCCTTTTGGTATCCATTTGTTTTTACAGATTTGTCTTTTAAATAGGATATAACTGAATTTTTCCTCCAGTTTTTCTTTGTCTTTTTAGAAAATTTGGTGCATTTGTATTGATTAATTTTTAACATGTTTTGATTTATTTCTGACACCTTATTTTGTGGCTACTACAGAAGTTTTAAGATGTATGTTTAGCTTGCCAAAGTGTAAATTTAATAATTTTCCATCTTCCTCCAGAAAATACAAATATCTTAGAACAATTTAGTTTTAATCATCCCCCTCCTGACCTCTACGCTGTTGTTTGTAGTGTACTCTACTGCCTTCTCACTCAGAGTCCCACAAGAAATCATTACTTTTTTTTTTTAAGATTTTATTTTTTTATTTGACAGACAGAGATCACAAGTAGGCAGAGAGGCAGGCAGAGAGAGAGGAGGAAGCAGGCTCTCCGCCGAGTAGAGAGCCTGATGCAGAGCTCGATCCCAGGACCCTGGGATCATGACCCGAGCTGAAGACAGAGGCTTTAACCCCCTGAGCTACCCAGGCACCCTGAAATCATTATTCTTTTATGCAGTGAGTGTTTGTCTAGGTTTACACCGATTCATTACTTCTGCTGATAATTTCTTACATCTTAGACCTGTCATCTCAGGATCCACAGTCCTCCTGTTTAAAGTCCTTTATGGTTTATTTGTGTGTGTCTTTTGATTTTGTTTGCCCAAATGTCTTTATTTTGCCTTCATTTTTGAAATACATTTTTGCCAGGTATAGAATTCTAAGTTGACAGTTATTTTTCCATAGTACATTGGAGATATTATGCCACTCTTTTAGTTTGTGCATGTGCGTGTGTGTGCATGTGTGTACAGGCGTGCCTGCACATGTTATCAAGAAACCCATACTTAGTCTGTTTTTCACTTTAATCTCTCTCTGGCTACTGTTTTGATCTCCTCTTTGCCTTTGGCATTCTGTAGTTCCACTGCATTGGAAGGGTGTGTGTGTGTGTGTGTACATGTGTGTGTACACTAGTATGTTCATCCTGCTTAGAATTTGCGGGACTCTGTGAACTTAGATTGGTGTCCAGAAAACTCTGTCATTATATTCCCCATTTTCTCTCTTCTTCCAGACTTTTGATGTGTATTATGTCAGATTTATCATTCTCTCCTGTCTGCTACTTAACCTGTCTTTTCATTTTTTCATCTGAATAAGAATCCAAGTACTGTTTGGGAAATGGAAGGAGGGAATGAATAGTATGTAGGCAACTTACTAAAGTCAACCACAACTGTCCTTTATTTTTTTAATGTTTTAAATCCCTGTTTTGTGTGAATACATAGTTTTGCTTCTGATATTTGGGAAGGTTCATGCATCATTTTAGTTCTTCTAGACTTAAAGCATCGTATATATTTCAGCCTTTGTGATTTATGCACTTTAGGTGGCATCTGTTGGCTCCACATTGTGAAATGAAGAAAAGAACATAATTCATGCATTTACTTTTTATCTGATACCTCATACTCCCTAATGTTTATTGCATGTGTTATAATTGTAGTTTTTTTACAAGTACCTTTATACTTTTAAATAATATAGCTAAACTTCTGTTATTTATCAAAATTAAGTATCATCTATTGATTTCTCTGTATCTGAGAGGTGAAGAGCACTTACGCTCACTATATTCCATTTACCTCCTCTTCTCCCCTCTTGATTGTTTTAATACTTTGTTATTTCTGTGCTATCAAAGTTCTGCTGTGTATCAGAAGTCCTATAGTTGTTTTGAACTACTTCTATACTTAAATGGATTTAATGTTCTTCTTATTATTTTCTTTATTGCCATATTTTTGCCTTCACCACTGGGAGGGTGGAATTTATTACCACATACATTTTACAAGTAGGGTTCATGGATATCTTTACTGCATTTTGCATGTGTGGAAATGTTTGTTAGCTTCATACTTACATGAAAACTTGGCTCTGTATAAACTTCTTTAGCCACTCTTTTCTCCTGAGGAAATGTTCTGCCATTTGAATGTTGCTGTGAAGAAGTGTGAGGTTAACTTGATTTTTTCACTTGTCTCATAGGAAAAAAGAATAACTCATTTGATTTTTTTAAAAGATTTTATTTATTTACTTAATAGACAGAGATCACAGGTAGGCAGAGAGGCAGGCAGAGAGAGAGGAAGGGAAGCGGGGCTCGATCCCAGGACCCTGAGATCATGACCTGAGCCGAAGGCAGAGGCTTTAACCCACTGAGCCACCCAGGTGCCCTCATTTGATTTTTTATACTATTTGATTAATAGTGAGATCGAATGCCTCTTTTTTTTGGGGGGGGGATGTTTGGTGCTGTGCTTTTAGCATGCAAATACAAGCTACTCCAGAGTTAGAGTACGTGTTGCAGTTGACATGTATGGTCTCATAGGGGCTGGCACGTGATGGTCCATGGGTCAGATCTGGGCTGCGACCTGTTTTTCTAGGTCTGTGAGCTAAGAATGGTTTTTATAAAGGAATAATGGCAAGCAATTTGATGATGAATAACATTAACCTTGAATCCCAATATGTAGCATGTTACCCTTCTCAAAAGAATTCTGTGTTCTTCATTGATAGGAACATTTAAATAGGAATATTTTAAAAAATTGTATTCAACTGTTTTCATATCGAATTTCATCAATAAAACATTTGTAGGAATCCATTTTCTCTCGCTGTATGAATAATGTGTAATATTTTTGATTTTTGTCCTCTGGTCCATAGGCCTAAAATATTTACTCATTGGCCTTTTTTCAGAACAATTCTGCTGACCTCCATTCTGTTGTAGATCCAGAATGAGTTTGATTCAGGGATGCTTTTGAATGTAGGGGGAATGTTCCTTGGATCTGAACCTTGTCTCAAGTGTGGGCCCCAGAGTTGTAGCCTTCTATTCCTGGCTGCAGTAAATAATCCTTCTGTGGCCATTCTTGACACTCTTTGGATCTGATCAGGACCTTTCTATACCCTGAGTCTCATCACCAGATAGACCAGTCCTGCATTGATAGTGTAGTTGTTGGCCTCATTCCTGATATGGAAATTTCTATCATTTCTATTCCAGTAAGAACTCCTCTTGCCTCTGGCCCATTTCAGTCTGTCATATTTGACTTTTCTGATTCTATTGACTTGACAATTAAAGCTTTTTCTACCTTACATTGATTCTAGGCTACATCTTGGCTTCTTTAGTTAGAGTTATAGTTCTGTGCCTGTGCAGCACATTTCTTTATTTGGAGGCTAGAGTTCCCTCAGTAATCAGAAAGAGAACTCTTCCTTTTCATATTTCAAAACCCACTCCCTTCTGTTCCGTCTGAAGAATGCTAGTAGCATATGGATATGGACTTTTAGTATTTAGTGAATGGTGAAATGTGTTTAACACCTTAGGCCACCAGTTCCATTGACTTCCCTACGTTCTTTCTGACGATTTACCTTGAGGAGAGGATCTTAAAACTTAGCATTCTCTTCAGTATAGAATTTAAGGTAAATTAGAATTGTTTGTACATGAACCCATCAAGTAAGAAAGAAAACCTTGCTTTAGAGATGGAGGTAGACAGTACAGAGGCTGCCCAGTGAAGGGCCTGGAAATCACACTATATGGAGTAAACACTTCAAGGTGATGGAGATATTCCATTAAGCCTAGTGGGAAGTTGAGAACCAACTTTTTTGCAGTTTTGAAACCGACAGTCACAGTTGTGAAAGCATCTTTTATGTTTAAAAGGTAACGTGAACATATTTCTTACAGTCTGTTACTTCATAGATCTGTCTAGGAAAAAAATACCGAAAATATACCAGTTGATTTGACAACAATAAATCAAGACATGGACAAGGAGAAAAGCAACACAAAAGAACGGTAAGATAAAATCTAATAAAATTAAAATTTCAGCAACATGTGGTAATTAATAGTGGTAAGCCCTTCTGACAATGAAGAATGGACAGTGTCTTGTGAGGAATGGATGAGGGTGCCGGAGTTTATTAGCAAGCCTTAGGGAGGGGTTCCTGACAAGATAGGCAGATTAACACCGGCTCCTTCCCCCAGACCAGTCTTGGATATACCAAAAAAGATGAAAAGGAAGTTGCTGTAAATGAGAAGTTAATCAACAGCTGGGAAAACACAGGAGGGCCAAAGGTGATTAGATGTGGGCAGATGGAGAAGAGGTTAGAGAGATTCATATGCATGCTCCCTTTTTCACATTCCTCTCGGTGGATCAGTGTCCACTCGGGAAGAATATAATGGAGTGAGGAAGTGCTTGAAGAAACTTGACTTCTATTTAAGTCTGATGGGTTGAACTCATGCTCTTACTGCTCTCCTTCCTGAAATCCCACCAAATGATCAAAAAGGAATAAATCCACAAGAGAAGGCGAGAAGAGACAAAAGCACATGGATGCTGCCAGTGTCTTTTTGGAAGCTTGGAAATGGAAGGATAAGTGATCACTAATTTACAGAGCAAACAGTACAAACCTAAGGTGGCAGGGGTGAAGCCCAGAGGCAGCTGCTGCTTCCCTGCTGCCCCCACACACCCCGCCTGGAAGGATCCTCTCCAGGTTACTGAAAGCAGTAACCTGGAGGTTCATAGAAGCAGTGCTTGGAGTGCAGATCCCGTTCCTTAACCTCTCTCAGCCAAGAGAGTGTTCCTTCCTTCATTCCAGCAGAAGACATCCAGGATGCGGGGACACCAGACATAGTGAGAGTACCTTACTGCACCCAAATTGTGGGGGACCTTAGTATTCTTCCTCTCCTGGACTTTGAGGAAGCTCACAGCCAAAATCTAATAAGCACATTGTGCCCTGGGAAACTGGCCAGCCTCTAGGAAAGCCAGATGGGAAAACTTCAACTAAGCATTACCCCACAGTGAAATCTATCAGTTGGCATATTCCTGTCAGTGCATGAAGAGTGGTCTCATTGCTGTCTCAGTGATGATTCTTAAATGAACAGATGACCCATGATCATTTGAGGAAAGCTTATAGCTTGATGGAAACTCAGATCACAGAAACCTGGAGTAAATAGACCCTGCAGGGAGAAGAAAAGTTCAGTAACAACAAGCACAAGTCTATCCTGAATTGTCAGGTGTCTGAAGAAATAGCTTTAAGAGAATTAAAAATAGGGGACATTTGGAGAAAAAAAAATAGCTTTTGGAAATTAAATATATAATAGCACAAATTAAATATATAATATTATATATATAATTAAATATATATTAAATATATTAATTAAATTTAAATTAATTAAATTAAATATATAATAGCACAAATGGAGATACAGTAGGTGAAAGTTCTCCACAAGGGAAAATGGAACGGTATAGAAGGTATGAGAGAAAAAATAAGAAAAGGTTTATGTTAGGGGACAAAAATAAGATAGAAATAAATTCCAAAAATGCCTGTAATCACAGTAAATGCAAATGGGCTAGACTTCGATTTTTGGTTTTTTAAAAGTCAGACTGGATTAAACGCATGTGTGGAAATATCTTGGGAAGCAAAAGGGTACCAACAGATGAAAGAAAAAATATGCTTCCATATTATCTTCTCCGTCATCGGTCATAGGGAACAGTTACAAGACTCCACCATTCGAGACCATAAAACTTGCTTAAACAAATTCTCAAGACATCTCAATAAATCACATACTCCTTGTTCACTGTAGACATCAGCTACAAGAGATTAACTAGGAAAACCACTCTGTGGTTTGGAAATGAAACATGATGTCTGAAAAACAAACTTTTCTGAAAGACTCCCCCACCCCCACCCAGGAGGAAACAATGTAGAAATAAGTCTAGAAAAGCAAGAAACAAAGAGAGGAAGTTGCTGTACCCGGCCCACTAATCCTGTCACACTTAAAGGTGGTGTGGTGGTGCCGATTCTGCTGTGTGGAGAGAAGTTTATAGTCC
The DNA here is from genome assembly GCA_003697995.1 of Taxidea taxus jeffersonii. Taxonomy (NCBI): domain Eukaryota; kingdom Metazoa; phylum Chordata; class Mammalia; order Carnivora; family Mustelidae; genus Taxidea; species Taxidea taxus. The sequence goes on from ML107768.1 coordinate 37,999, forward strand.
TACAGCTTACATTAGTAAGATAGGCTGAAAAATTAGTGAGGTAATGATCCATTCTAAGAAGTTAAGGGGAAAAATTGAACAGAATAAGCCAAAAGAAAATCGAGGGAAGAAGATAGACAGTATCAAAAACTAAGAAAATAGAAATCAAAGAGAGAGAAAATCAGGAAAAGCAACAGCTGTCAATCACATTGGCAGACCTTTGACAGACCAGAGCAGGAAAAAGAGAGTCACCCGTGGATGGTTAGGCTGTGACATCACACAGCTCAACACCGCTTAGCATGTGTTCCCTTCGTATGCGCAGGGGGTGCGGAGCAGTGGGTCTGTGAGCACTACTCAGGAGGCCAGAATGGGAGACCCTCAGAGCAGAGCCATCTGCAGTTAGAGAGATGAGAAAATTAACTCTTTCATGGCAATTAGTCTGAAACAAAATGTAGAAGTTTTAAGAAAAGTATGAATAAAATAGGCTCAATAAGTAATAGGCAAGGGGAACTTTTCTGTTTTTATATAAATTCTAGTTAGTTAGCATCCAGTGTTACAATAGTTTCAGGTGTATAATATAGTGGTTCAGCACCTCTGTGGGACACAGTGCTCATCAGGACAGGTGCTTCATCCCCATCACCTACTCTACTTAGCCCCCCCCCCCCACACCTCTTCTGGTACCATCAGTCTTAAGAGTCTGTGTCTTGATTTGGCTCTCTCTCATTTTTGCTCTTCTTTGCTCATTTGATTTATTTCTTAAATTCCACATATGAGTGAAATCATATGGTATTCATTTTTCTCTGACTTATTTTGCTTAGCACAGTACTCTCTGGTTCCAGCCACATCATTACAAATGGTAAGATTTCATGCCTTTTCATCCACTAAAATTGTCGAATTTATAGTTATGAATCATGACCACTTCCCCAACTTCCCCTCCCCCCAACACACATACTAGGCTCAGGCAGGTTTCCAGAGTTTCTGAGTTTCTACCAGGTTTATGAGGTCTAAAAGAAACTCAAGAAATTGAGAATTCCAATCTTATACAACTTCTTCCACAGAACAGAAAAAAGAGAAAATAGTCCCTAAATCATGCATGCACAGGGAGGGGAGGGGCAACAGGAGTCAGAGAGGGAAACTTAAGCAGACCTTGTGCTGAGCTCAGAGCTGAGGTGGGCTTGATCTCATGGCCTTGAGGACACAGCCTGAGTGGAAAGCAAGAGTCAGGATGCCCAACCCACTGTGCCACCCAGCACCCCCATTTATACAATCTTTTAAGTTAGTTTCATTCATATTCTTAGAAGCAGAAAACCTGAAATAAGATACTAACCTGCAGGTTATAGTAGTATATCAAACTGGATGGTACACCAAGATCGGATTGAGCAGCTTGTCTAAAAACAGCAAGGTTGGTTCAACATTGGAAAATGCATCAATATCAATTATCATTAATAGATTAAAAGAAGAAAGTATTTGATAAAATGCATTATCTCTTCATGATAAAAAAAAAAACCTTAGCAAACTACATGATGAAAGGCATTTACCAAAAACCTGAAGCAAATATTTTTATTTATTTATTTATTTTTACATTCTGAAGCAAATTTTTCTTAAAGATTTTATTTATTTATTTGACAGAGAGAGATCATAAGTGGTCAGAGAGGCAGGCAGAGAGAGAGAGACGGGGGAAGCAGACTCCCTGCTTAGCAGAGATTTCCGGGCTTGATCCCAGAACCCTGAGATCATGACCTGAGCCAAAGGCAGAGGCTTAACCCACTGAGCCACCCAGGCACCCCTGAGACAAATATTTTTAATGGGCAAGTGTTAAAAGCTTTCCTCTTACATTGAGAAAAGTGGCCAGGATACTTGCTATTGCCACTTCTGTGTGACATCCTATTAGAGGTCCTCAAGCAGTAAGACAAGAAAAAAAAAAGATAAAAAGAAATGAAAGCTGGAAGTTTTGATGTCTAGTAAAAAAAAGTACAAAATGATTGTTTTGTAATTAATAAGTGAATTTAATTTAGCAAGACTTCTAGATTAAAATCAGTCTAAGTGAATTTTTTTCCTATAGTTCAGCAGTAGATTGAAAATTTAATTTTAATCATCACTCCCATTTGTAATAGTAATAAAAAATCCAGTACCTAGGAAAAAGCATGAGTATGACCTTTGTAGAGAAGATTACAAAATTTAATTGATAATGCAACAGAATTCATATGGAAAAGAAAAAGGCCAAAGATATGTAAGCACTCTTTAAGAAAAAGAATTTGAAGGCATGAACTTATAGCTATGACAACTCTAGCAATTAAAGCAGTGGGACAGAAAAACGAGGATAGAAAAAAATAAAGAACCGGGGGTAGATAATTGTATAATTTGGAGTGATGCAGACTTGTATATAATTGTGTAACTGGAGTTACAGGTCAGGGAGAAAAGGGTAGGGGTATTAGTAATGTGTGGTGACAATTGCATATCCTTATGGGGTGGGAGCGGGGAGAATTGGATCTGCTCCTCACATCATACCCCAGACTCAAGGATGAAGTTTAAGAATTGTGAAAGGCAAAACTTTAAAACTATTTGGTAATTGTGAAAAAGAGTTTTGTCAGGATTGGAGTAAAGACAGATTTCTTAAGAATAAACACAAATCGGAGATGCAAAGATACATAAATTAGGTTATATTAAAGTAAGAACTTAGATATATGAAGACTTCATCAAGAATATAAGTTGAGTCCAAACCAGAAGAGATTTTCAGTACATGTAAAATGGCAAACGATTACTATATAAAATGTGAAAAGAACTCCTAAACATTGTTAAGAAAATAGTATATAATTCACTATAAAAAAAGAAGAAAGGATGTGGATTAGACATTTCAATGAAGAGGAAACTGTTCAAGGTGTTCATAAACCAAAAGGGACTGAGAGTGCTCCAGGGAGGAGGATTTAAGAATATCTGATACTTGGGGCACCTGGGTGGCTCAGTGGGTTAAAGCCTCTGCCTTCGGCTCAGGTCATGATCCCAGGGTCCTGGGATCGAGCCCCGCATCGGGCTCTCTGCTCAGTAGGGAGCCTGCTTCCTCCTCTCTCTCTCTGCCTGCCTCTCTGCCTATTTGTGATCTCTGTCAAATAAATAAAATCTTAAAAAAAAAAAAAAAAAGAATATCTGATACTGGTGCGCACGAGCAAGTGTGAAGAGGTTGCGCTTTGTCTTTGAAGAGGAAGTTTGCCTCCTTATTCATGTGATTGCCTATTTCCGTTTAATATACCAGTGGGTAGTTTTGCCCACCAAGCAGCGCATGAGGCTCTTAGGAACCCTGCATCTCCTCCACCTTGCAAAAACGAGCTCTGCCACGTAAGTCAGCTGTAGGCACTGATTGTGGATTCTGTTCTTATGGAAACGTTTTTTTTAAACATTTACAAATAGGCAGTTGGCTAATGTGTGAATTTTGGTTTTAGTCTTGGTAAGGGTTGTTGGTGGTGTTGGTTTTAATAAGTTTAAGGTTTATGTTGGCGTCGGTTTTATAAGGAAAGGTAATATGTGAGTACTGAACTTCAAAAACTATTCTGACCTCACACTGCTGCTAATCAGTTTACCTTTCTTTCTTCTTTTAAGTTAGATGAGGATTCTTAAGTCCTTTCCAGCCATGACAATAGCAGACCTCTTTTCATTTATCTAGACTCCTTGTTTCAGATCTGCTTTCTATATTTTTTATTATTTATTTATTTACTTACTTACTTTAAAAAATTTAACTTTTAAGTAGGCTCCACACCCAGCATGTAGCCCAGGGCGGTGCTTGAACTCACAACCCTGATCAAGACCTGACCTCAGATCGAGAGCCATTCGCTTAACTAAATGAGTCCCCTCAGGTGCCCTCAGAGCTGCTTTTTTAAAAGTGTATCAAAAATTGTTTGAAAGGGGTGCTCGGGTGGCCCAGAGGAATTGTCTTCCTTCGGCTCAGGTCATGATCCTGGAGTCCTGGGATCGAGTACCGCATAGGGCTCCCTGCTTGGCAGGGAGCCTGCTTCTCCCTCTCCCTTTACTGCTCCCCCTGCTTGTGCTCTTTTTCTCTCTCTCAAATAAGTAAATAAAATCTTTAACAATTGTTTAAAAGGATAGATATTGTAAAGTACAGTATAAAGATTTAAACTTAAGGTCCTAGAGGCTGTTGACCATAGCATCTTACTTTCTTTGTCATATTAGACTTCAAAAACAAGAAGAGCAAGAATATGAAGATGTCACACCGTCAGAATACCAACCAGCTAAAGCAGCAGAAAAAGAAACCTCAAAATACAAAACACTCGGAACGCTTTCTGCCCTGAAGTCAGAGGAAACCGAACTCTATCAAGATTACTACTATCCAGGCAAGCCAATCTATGTTTTCTTTTATAAACATGGAAGGAAGTTGTCATGGCATTAACTTAAAAAACCAGTGAGCTGCATTGCAACACTAGTCTCCTTTCAAAGTACAAGGTTTGGGGCTTTACTGATTTCGTGAACCATGACTGTAGGTGACAAGACAAGCTCTTAAAGGGACCGTAATCTAAATACTGGTCATCACTATAAAATAACAACAGTGGTATTGTTCCCACCGCCAAGAATATCTGACATTCCTGGAGCAACTTAGAGTTGACATCACTCTTCCTTGCATGTCATCTTTTTTGGGGTTTGTGTGAGGTGAGGACCCTAAATTGGGTCACGTTCCCTGAAGGCCCCCGTGCCTTCTGGCTGGTCTGTGACCTCCGTGCGATTGTCTGCCAGGGCCCTGCTACTCCTCCACAGGCCCCTGCTGTTTGTCATCCTTCCCTCCACCTGTCCCAACTGCACCATCAGCAGTATGTAAAACAGTTTTTACCACACTTAGTTTTTTATCTACCTCTTTTCTTTCCTCACCTCTCTGAAGGTTGGTCTTTGGTCTCCTTTCATGGCCCCCTTCTCCCTCCAGCAGCCTGTTAGCCGTGTTCTTAACTCCTCCCACTTCTCTCCTCTGCTCCTGGGTTGGCAGAACTGCAACTCTAATGGCAGAATTGTTAATTTTGCATGCCTCCACCCCGTGCCGTGCCCGTAAGCCTTTTAGCAGAAAACTGTCGAGCTCCTGTGGGTTCATTCTTCGTGAATCATGGTCTCCAGCAGTGGGGGGAGGGGGGTTGCTCAACACTGCCAGGGGCCCTTTTATGCCTCCGTTCAGCTTTGCCTCTCATTACTCACTGCGTCTCTTTACACTGTCACAGTTTAACCATAAGCCTCTCCTCCTTGATTATGCTTCCTACTTAAAAAAAAAATAAAAATAGAAGGAATCAAAGGGAAACCTGTAACCTGCAGCTCCCCGGCCCCATTTCTGTACCTGTCTCACTTCTGGAGCTCCTTTTCTGCCATGTGCTCAGGAATGTGGGGTCGTCTTCCATTCTAACAGCTCTTTGTCAGCGCACAAACCTGCTGCAGGTTTACCTGTCTCGAATAAAACAACTCAGGAGCCCCTTCCTTCCTTTCTTTTCCCTTGACTTTGAGGAGACTCTCTTGGCTTTCTTTCTACTTTTCTGTCTCCTCTCTTTTGGTCTCTTTCATGGATCTTTATTCCTCTGTCTGCCCTTTAAATATTGTTGCTTTTCAGGTGTTTTAGGTTCTGCCAAAATTAGTGTTCCCTCTGTGGGCTAGACTACAGCTTGATGATTTTAAATAACAATACATTTCTTTTTATATTTCTTATTAAGTATATACCCAGAGCATGTGGGTGCTTCCTGCAATTGTCTTTAGTCTGTGTCTGAATATGGGTATGTTTGATTTTCTGAAGGAGCCTAAGAACTTTGGTATGTGTTGGGCGAGACTGTTTTTTTTTTTTTTAATTTAAAAAAATTTTTTTTTAAAAATTTATTTGTTAGAGAGAGAGAGAGAGAGTGAGCACAGGCAGAGTGGCAGGCAGAGGCAGAGGGAGAAGCAGGCTCCCCGCCGAGCAAGGAGCCCGATGTGGGACTTAAGCCCAGGACGCTGGGATCGTGACCTGAGCCGAAGGCAGCTGCTCAACCAACTGAGCCACCCAGGTGTCCCAGGACGAGACTGTTTTATCTGACGGATTAAAACAGAGGGAGTGCCTGGGTCTTCTAGTTAAGTGTTTGCAGGCCTGACCAAGCTTCCTTTCCAGCAAAATGAAATGTAGAAGTCCTCTGACCCTTCTGTTACTTTCCTCTTTAAGGGGCAGAGATACAAGGCTGTATAGGAATACAAGGACCAGGCGGAGCAATGGCTTGTTGGCTTTGTTAAGGATTGGGGCATTATACTGTAAAGATAAAAGCCACAGGGCAGAGCAATGGTTCGTTGGCTTTGTTAAGGATTGGGGCGTTATACTGTGAAGATAAAAGCCACAGGAAGGCTTTACACAAAGAGTTAATATGATCAGATTTCTGCTTTGCAGAGATCACTCTGGCTGTAAGTTAAGAAGAAATTGGAAGGAAACAAGAATTGATTTAGGGAGCTCAGTTAAGAGGTTTTGGATATTCTGAAGGTGGGATTATCAATTATGGTGATGGGTTGGTGAGAGAGAGGTAGTGTCAAACATGATAGCTAGGTTTCTGGGTTGTTTGGTTAATGAATGTTGGTTCCATTATCTGAGATAGGAAGCCCTGAAGAAGGGTTGGGGTTTGTGGTGTCTGGGGACAGATGATGGTTCAGTTTGAGACATGTTGCATTTGAGCTACCTTCCATCCATTCCAGTGGAGATGTCAAGGGAGCAGTTGACTGTGTGTGTCTGGGGCTCAGAGAAGCCAGGGCTGAGATGATGCATTTGGAGTAATTATGTGGGCAGAAACTTAAGGCATGGCCACTGGTGAGACTGCCTAAGGAAAGTGTATGAAGTGACACAGAGTCAGAACCACAGAACTGCAGCAGCTCTAACCTGGAGAGAGGACGGTGGCGGCAGTGCACACATGGGGATGGTCAGAGTCAGGCTAGAGAGGATGACAAGCAAGAGATGGCTGTGGGGTGTCACAGATGCTGGAGTAAAAAATGGTACCAAAAATGAAGGAGTAGGTCCTGGTTCAAGATGGTGATGTAGAAGGATCCTGAATTCACCTCTTTACACAGATACACCAAATCTACCGCCACATATGTGACAGTTCTCTTGAGAAAGCACCCCAAAACTAGCCAACTGAGTCCTACACTTCAGGTGAATGAAAAAAAGGCCACATCAAAATGGGTAGGAGAGGCCAAGACACAACCTCACGGTAAACCCTACCCTCCGTGCAGCGACCTACAGTCAGGAGGGAACTCACAATCCTGAGCTGCTCCCTGAGGAGCAAAGAGTTGGAACCCCCACATTGGGCACCTCAACTTTTAAGACCTGCACTTGAGCAATGAGCTCCCAAAACAGTTAGCTTTGAAACTGAGGCCTTTTTTTTTTTTTTTTAAGATTTTATTTATTTATTTAACAGAGAGAGACACAGCAAGAGAGGGAACACAGGCTGGGTAGTGGGAGAGGGACAAGCAGGCTCCCCGCTGAGCAGGGAGCCCGATGTGGGGCTGGATTCCAGGACCCCGGGATCATGACCTGAGCCAAAGGCAGATGCTTAACAACTGAGCCACCCAGGTGCCCCTGAAACCAAGGCCTTTGATCCACAAGACCTACAGGGCTACACTGAACTGAGAAACAGTTCTTAAAGGGCTCGTGCAGTCTTGCCACCGCTGGGCCCAACACACAGGTGGGCTGGCGACTAAAAAGGTCCCAGTCTTTCAGTGAACGAGGGCTATTTGCTTATCTTAAAGCTTCCCCCTGAGGGTCAGGCGTCTGATGGTAACACACATTCAAGGGCCTACTGAAATGCTGTCTGAAAATGGGGGCTGGCAGATGCCATCCTCACCCTCTCCCTCTCTCCAGGTCATCCCTAGTGTCTCCCAAAAAGGAGCATGTACACTTCTTTGGCACCCTGAGTTTTGTGGCTGCCACCCTGGGGATACCACTAGATGGCTTGACTGGTGGCCAGAGGGATTGCACTCACAGGTCCCATAGTCCTGTGATAGTGGAGGAAGAGTTCTTAACTGGCTCCACCCAGGGCTCAGCCCAGACACAGCAGCCTGAAACACATCCCCAGTCTTTCTGGGAAAGGGGTCTGTTGGCTTGTCCTAGAGCTTCAGCCTGTAGCACAGGCTTCTTGTTTGGCGCATGTCCAAGAGCCTACCAAGGTACTCTTTGGGGACAGAGCCAAGTGGGCACCATCTTGGTGCTCTCCTTCTGCCTCATTCTGGGTCACTGGAATCTTCTGGGGTGGGAGCTTGTGCACTGGTCTGGCACCCTGATTTTTGCATCTGCCACCTAGGAAGATGCCTTTTGACCTCCTGACTCTGGTGACTGTGGGGGCTTGCACGTGTGAGTCCTGCTGAACTGTTACAAGTGGAGAAACCATTCTAACAGGCTCCCTCTCCCCCCGGGGCACAGAGCAGAGATAACGTACTGAGGTGCACCCACAGTCTGGGAGACTAATGTAAGTGGTGGGGGAGGTTAATTACTTACATGCTTGTTTGAAGGTTAAAAGATAAAAGTAATAAAAAGAACTGTAAACACAAAATTTCATTAAATGGATACATAGGATAAAAAGAATTAAACTGTGAACATCAAAGACAAAATGTGGGATGGAGGAGTAAAAATGTACAATTTAGAATGCATTCAAACTTAAACTGCTATCGAATAGATAGTTTTAAGTTTTTTTTAAGAGTGACAGACAGAGATCACAAGCAGGCAGAGAGGGAGGCAGAGAGAGGAGGAAGCAGGCTCCCCGCTGAGGAGAGAGCCGGATGCAGGGCTTGATCGCAGGACCCTGAGACCATGACCTGAGCCGAAGGCAAAGGCTTTAACCCACTGAGCCACCCAGGTACCCCTGTAAGTTGTTTTATATGAGCCTCTTGTTAGGACAATGCAAAAACCTATAGTAGATACACAAAAGATAGAGAGATATAAGCAAAACTATCAGATGACAAAGGAAGAGGGAAAGAGAAGACAAGAACAAGAGAATTACAAAACAGCCAGAAATCTATTATCATTAATTATTTTAAGTGTAAATGTACTAATTCTCCAAATAGAAGATACAGAATCGCCCAATGGATTTAAAAAAACCAGGCCTGGGGCACCTGGGTGGCTTAGTCGTTGGGTGTCTGCCTTTGGCTCAGGTCATGATCCCAGGGTACTGGGATTGAGTTCCACATTGGGCTCCCTGCTTGGCGGGGAGCCTGCTTCTCCCTCTCCCACTCCCCCTGCTTGTGTTCCCTCTCTTGCTGTGTTTCTCTCTGTCAAATAAATAAAATAAAATCTTAAAAATAAAAAAACCAGGACTATCTATATGCTGCTTACGAGAGTCTCACTTCAGTTGTACAGACTGAAGTGAAAGGATGGAAAAGATTCCATACAAATGGAAACCAGAAGCTGCTGCCTTAATAGATTGTGATAAGAGACAAAGGTCAATGTTTAATGATAATGATAAAGGGGCTAGTTATCCGGTACAAGATGGCAGAGAAGTAGCAGGCTAAGACGACATCAGGCAGCAGGAGATCAGCTAGATAGCCTATCAAACCATTCTGAACACCTACGAATCCAACAGGAGATCGAAGAGAAGAAGAGCAACAATTCTAGAAACAGAAAATCGACCACTTTCTAAAAGGTAGGACCAGCAGAGTAAAAGGTAGGACCAGCGGAGAAGTGAATCCAACTTGATGGGAAGATAGACCCCGGGGGGAGGGGCCGGCTCCTGGCAAGCAGCGGAACAATGCAGCACAAAATCAGGACTTTTAAAAGTCTGCCCCACAGAGGGACATCGCTCCAGAGGCTAAACTGGGTTGAAGACCTCGTGGGGACAGTGTGGACTCAGGTCCCGCGGGGTCACAGAAGGATCGGGGGTGTCTGAGTGTCGCAGAGCTCACAGGTATTAGAGTGGGGAAGCCGGCTGCAGAGGCAGAGCCAAAGAGTGAGCTCTCAACTTGGGGTTACCTAGAACCATAATCTGTGACATGGGCCAGTGCTCTGTGCGTGCGGTCCCCACAAGATCCGGGGAGACTCCGACCTGGGAGAGCCCAGGGATCTACGTGGTTCGGAGACTCCAGTTGGGACTCTGTGCCAGAGACAGAGATGCTTGGTCACAGGCTGGGTGACCTCAGAGCGCAGCCAGAGGCCAGTGAGATGGGAGTGACTGCGCGATTTTCTCCAAGCACGGCTGGAGGCTGGGGAGACGGGAGTGATTAAGCGTTTTTCTCTGAGGGCGCACTGAGGAGTGGGGCGCGAGCTCTTGGCTCCTCCGAGCCGGAGATTGGGAGGCCGCCATTTTCATTCCCGTTCTCTGGAACTCTAAGGAAAGCGTTCAGGGAACAAAAGCCCCCAAAAGCGAACCTGAGAGGATTACTTAGCCCGGCCCCTGGTAAGGGCGGTGCAATTCCGCCTGGGGCAGAGACACTTGAAAATCACTACAACAGGCCCCTCCCCCAGAAGATCAACAAGAAATCCAGCCAAGACCAAGTTCACTTAACAAGGAGAACAGCGGAATTCCAGAGGAGGAGAAAGCAAAGCATGGAATTCTTGGCTTTCTCCCCATGAATCTTTAGTCTTGCAAAGTTAATTAATTAAAAACATTTTTTTTCTTTTCTGCTAATTTTTTTAAACTTTTACCCTTTCCTCTTTTAATGTTTTTTAACTAGTTTATCTTAATAACTTTCTTAAAAAAATCTTTTTTGAACCTTTATTATTATAGTCATATTTTATCTTTCACTGTATCTAACTTTATTCTCTGTATACACATAGGGTTTTTTTCTTCTAAAAAATTTGGGGTACAACTTCTTCTAATAGATCAAAATACACCCCAAAGCTAGTACCGGGCTTGATCTAGTCTCCAACCCAAAGAAGTTCTCTCCACTTTCTTTCTTTATTTTTATTCTCCCTACCAACTTACCTTATCAACTCTTTTGTTAGAAAAAAATTTTTTTTTCATCTTTATAGTCATATTTCATTCCTTCATTGTGTTTACCCTTATATATGTTTTTCATTCTTTAAAATTTTGGGAGGTAGTTCCTTCTAAGAGACCAGCATACTCCCCAAATTAAGTGAGTGACCCTGTTCTAGTCACCAGTGTAATACATATATATTTTTTTTTCCTTTTTAAATATTTTTTTCTTTATTTGTGTTCTTTTTTTTTAAATTTTTTTTTCTCTTTTCTTAACTTCTTTTTACCCCATTTCTCCTCACCCCCCGCAATTTGGAGTCTCTTCTGATTTGGTTAAAGCACATCTTCCTGGGGTCTTTGCCACCCTTTTAGTATTACATTTCCTCCTTCATAAATGACAAGGTGGAAAAACTCACCACAAAAAAAAAGAACAGGAGGCAGTACCGAAGGCTAGGGACCTAATCAATACAGACATAGGTAATATGTCAGATCTGGAATTCAGAACGACGATTCTCAAGGTTCTAGCTGGGCTCGAAAAAGGCATGGAAGATATTAGAGAAACCCTGTCCAGAGAAATAAAAGCCCTTTCTGGAGAAATAAAAGAACTAAAATCTAACCAAGTTGAAATAAAAAAAAGCTATTAATGAGGTGCAATAAAAAGTGGAGGCTCTTACTGCTAGGATAAATGAGGCAGAAGAAAGAATTAGTGATATAGAAGACCAAATAACAGAGAATAAAGAAGCTGAGCAAAAGAGAGACAAACAACTACTGGACCACGAGGGGAGAATTTGAGAGATAAGTGATACCATAAGACGAAACAACATTAGAATAATTGGGATTCCAGAAGAAGAAGAAAGAGAGAGAGGAGCAGAAGGTATATTGGAGAGAATTATTGTAGAGAATTTCCCTAATATGGAACAAGCATCAAAATCCAGGGGGTGCAGAGAACTCCCCCCTCAAAATCAATAGGAATAGGTCCACACCCCATCATCTAATAGTAAAATTTACAAGTCTTAGCGACAAAGAGAAAATCCTGAAAGCAGCACGGGACAAGAAGTCTGTAACATACAATGGTAAAAATAATAGATTGTCAGCAGGCTTATCCACAGAGACCTGGCAGGCCAGAAAGAACTGGCATGATATATTCAGAGCACTAAATGAGAAAAACATGAAGCCAAGAATACTTTATCCAGCTAGGTTATCATTGAAAATAGAAGGAGAGATAAAAAGCTTTCAGGACAAACAAAAACTGAAAGAATGTGTAAACACCAAACCAGCCCTACAGGAAATATTAAAAGGGGTCCTCTAAGCAAAGAGAGACCCTAAAAGTATTATCAGAAAGGAACGGAGACAATATACAGTAACAATCGCCTTACAGGCAATACAATGGCACTAAATTCGTATCTCTCAATAGTTACTCTAAATGTAAATGGGCTAAATGCCCCAATCAAAGACACATGGTTTCAGAATGGATAAAAAAACAAAACCCATCCATATGCTGCCTACAAGAAACTCACTTTAGACCCGAAGACACCTCCAGATTGAAAGTGAGGAGGTGGAAAACAATTTACCATGCTAATGGACATCAGAAGAAAGCTGGGGTGGCAATCCTTATATCAGATCAATTAGATTTTAAGCCAAAGACTATAATAAGAGATGAGGAAGGATACTATGTCATACTCAAAGGGTCTGTCCAACAAGAAGATCTAACAATTTTAAATACCTATGCCCCTAACATGGGAGCAGCCAACTATATAAACCAATTAATAAAAAAATCAAAGAAACACATTGACAATAATACAATAATAGTAGGGGACTTTAACACGCCCCTCACTGAAATGGACAGATCATCCAAGCAAAAGATCAACAAGGAAATAAAGGTCTTAAACGACACACTGGAGCAGATGGACATCACAGATATATTCAGAACATTCCATTCCAAAGCAACAGAATACACATTCTTCTCTAGTGCCCATGGAACATTCTCCAGAATAGATCACATCCTGGGTCATAAATCAGGTCTCAACTGGTATCAAAAGATTGGGATCATTCCCTGCATATTTTCAGACCACAATGCTCTGAGGCTAGAACTCAATCACAAGAGGAAATTTGGAAAGAGCACAAATACATGGAGACTCAACACTATCCTTCTAAAGAATGAATGGATCAACCAGGACATTAAAGAAGAATTGAAAAAAATCATGGAAACAAATGATAATGAAAACACAATGGTCCAAAATCTGTGGGACACAGCAAAGGCAGTCCTGAGAGGAAAATATATAGCGATACAAGCCTTTCTCAAGAAACAAGAAAGGTCTTAAATACACGACCTGACCCTACACCTAAAGCAGCTGGAGAAAGAACAACAAAGAAAGCCTAAACCCAGCAGGAGAAGAGAAACCATAAAGATGAGAGCAGATATCAATGAAATAGAAACCAAAAAAACAATAGAACAAATCAACAAAACGAGGAGCTGGTTCTTTGAAAGAATTAATAAGATTGATAAATCCCTGGCCAGACTTATCAAAAAGAAAAGAGAAAGGACCCAAGTAAATAAAATCATGAATGAAAGAGGAGAGATCACAACCAACACCAAAGAAATACAAACAATTATAAGAACATACTATGAGCAACTCTATGCCAACAGATTTGACAATCTGGAAGAAATGGATGCTTTCCTAGAGACATATAAACTGCCAAAACTGAACAAGGAGGAAATAGAAAACCTGAACAGACCTATAACCAGTAAGGAGATTGAAACAGTCATCAAAAATCTCCAAACAAACAAGAGCCCAGGGCCAGACAGCTTCCCAGGGGAATTCTACCAACAATTTAAAGAAGAATTAATTCCTATTCTCCTGAAACTGCTCCAAAAAATAGAAATGGAAGGAAAACTTCCAAACTCATTTTATGAGGCCAGCATCACCTTGATCCCCAAACCAGACAAGATCCCATCAAAAAAGAGAATTACAGACCAATATCCTTGATGAACACAGATGCGAAATTCTCACCATAATACTAGCCAATAGGATCCAACATTAAAAGGATTATTCACCATGACCAAGTGGGATTTATTCCAGGCCTGCAAGGTTGGTTCAACATCCGCAAATCAATCAATGTGATACAATACATTAACAAAAGAAAGAACAAGAACCATATGATACTCTCAATAGATGCTGAAAAAGCATTTGACAAAGTACAGCATCCCTTCCTAATCAAAACTCTTCAAAGTGTAGGGATAGAGGGCACATACCTCAATATCATCAAAGCCATCTATGAAAAACCCACCGCAAATATCATTCTCAATGGAGAAAAACTGAGAGCTTTTCCACTAAGGTCAGGAACATGGCAGGGATGTCCATTATCATCACTGCTATTCAACATAGTACTAGAAGTCCTAGCCTCAGCAATCAGACAACAAAAAGAAATTAAAGGCCTCCAAATCGGCAAAGAAGAAGTCAAACAATCACTCTTTGCAGATGATATGATACTATATGTGGAAAACCCAAAGACTCCACTCCAAAACTGCTAGAGCTTGTACAGAAATTCAGTAGAGTGTCAGGATATAAAATCAATGCACTCAAATCAGTTGCATTTCTTTACACTAATAACAAGACAGAAGAAAGAG
>ML107769.1:0-17755 GCA_003697995.1 Taxidea taxus jeffersonii
TAGGCAGACCACTATGCAGAGTCTTGGCAAGAAGAACCAGAGCTCTGTGTTTGAGTTTATCCTTCTGGGATTCTCCAGTGAGTCACAGGTCAGAATAGTCCTGTTCTCCTTCTTCCTTCTCCTCTACCTTGTCACTCTTCTGGGTAATGGACTTATTATAACCCTTATCTACCTGGAATCACACCTCCACACACCCATGTACTTCTTTCTGAGTGTCCTCTCCTTGGTGGACATGAGTTATGTCACTACCACTATGCCCCAGATGTTGGTTAATATGGTGTGTCCAAAGAAAACCATCTCCTGGGGAGCTTGTGTTGCCCAGATGTTTATCTTCTTGGTCCTCGGCATTGCTGAGTGTGTCCTCTACGCCATTATGGCCTATGACAGGTATGTAGCCATTTGCTTCCCCCTTCACTATCCCCTACTCATGAGCCGTCCCATTTGTATCAAGATGGTCACAGGCTGTTGCTCCATTAGCATAGCTGGGGCCCTGATCTACACCATCTTCACCATGCATCTGCCTTACTGTGGCCCCCAGAAGATAAACCACTTCTTCTGTGAGGTCCCTGCCGTCCTGAAATTGGCCTGTGCAGACACGTCCTTCAATGACCATTTGGACTTCATCTTGGGTTTCATCCTGCTCTTGGTTCCATTCTCCCTCATCCTGGCCTCCTATATCCGAATCTTTGCCTCCATCTTAAGAATCCACTCATCCCAGGGGAGGCTCAAGTCTTTCTCCACATGTGCCTCCCACATCACTGTGGTCATCACGTTCTATGGACCAGCCATGATCATGTACATGAGGCCTGGCTCCTGGTATGACCCAGAGCGGGACAAGAAGCTAGCCCTGTTCTACAATGTTGTCTCTGCCTTCCTCAACCCCATCATCTACAGCCTCCGGAACAAAGATGTTAAAAGGGCCTTTCTGAATGTACTTGGTAACAGAAGAACTGCTCACTGATCCAGGATGTTTCAGAATTGTCCAGAGTCATGGGCAGACTTGACGGGGCTCATTTGGTATCATACAAGTAGATTCTAACCAACCTGAGCCTTTCTGGGGTTGTGAGCAACCAAGTTAGGGGTGGCTGTATGGATACCCCTAAACTGAAGTCCCCTCCATTGGCTGCCACCACTCTAATGCTTCGGTTGAGAGTTGAGGGCAAAGGCTTTCTTCTACAGTGACTGCCATGGTTCCAGGCATTGCTTTATTGCTATTCTTGGATTCTCTCCTCACCTCTAGAAGTTCATGTCAGTTCAATCTGATTACAGCCGAATGTGTACACATGCTTTTCTACTGTTTAAGGGATGTGGAGGTGAAAATGATGTCAAGAGTAGACAGATAATGCAGAAGCAGTCTTTCCATGCACTTACAAGTAATAATCAGAATTGTTTTTTGCACTAGGAGCTATAAATTCCAAGCTAGAACTATTTTAGACACATTTCTGTAACAATGTGTCTAATAATTGATTTGGTCTGGACTCAGCTTGTGATACTAACTCTTCCCTCCCTGATTTTACTACTTAAATCTCACTTTTGTTTTGAGAAATAAATATTCCATATATTGCATAAAATAAAAAGATACGTGTTTAGATATATCTATATATCTGTATGCATTTATCTATATCTATATATAGAGAAAAGGAGGCAAAGAGAGAAACAGATACCCACAGACAGAAATAAAAATACAAAGACCCCATTTCTCCATATCCCAAATAAACACTTAATATTTTGCCATATTTAGTCTGAGCCTTTTTATCTTTTTTTAAAAAAGATTTTATTTATATTTGACAGACAGAGATCACAAGTAGGGAGAGAGGCAGGCAGAGAGAGAGAGAGGAGGAAGCAGCCTCCCTGCCGAGCAGAGAGCCCCGAGCAGGGCTCGATCCCAGGACCGCCAGGATCATGACCTGAGCCGAAGGCAAAGGCTTTAACCCACTGAGCCACCCAGGCACCCCCTTTTTATCTTTTTAAAAAAGGATTAAATAATTACAGATGCCATTGAAGGGTCCTTTGAATATTCCCAGCTCCAGGAATCAACCACTACCATTAAACTGAAGTCATTCCATAGGTCTTTAAACTTTTGCTTACAGACTGTTGAACCCATAGAATTGTTCTTGTATGAGTTTGAAAATCTATAATGATGGCATGATATCCACATTATTCTGAAGAAATTGTAACTTCACATCATATTTCTGACATCTACGTATTTGATATACACAATCCTAATACATTCTCTGTAGCAAGTATTTGAATATGCCACACCTCATTTATCTTATTCTTTTTTTTTTTTTTTGAGAGAGAGAGAGCACATCTTTTTTTGTTTCATTTGTAATCCCCTGGTTGCTAGTGAATTTAACATTTTTTTTCCATAAGCTTCTTGGTAGTGTTGTGTAGTGAACCAAGCTCAAAAGCCAGACTCCTGTGTTCTAATCCCAGTCCTACCCTTTACTAACTCAGTGGTGATGGGCAAGGTACATAACTTCTCTGAGTCTCAGTTTCTTCATCTCTTAACAGGAAGAAAATAGTATAGACCTGAGGAGGTAGCTGGAAGGATTAAATGAGATAATACAGGAAAAGAATTTGTCATAGTGAAAACCAGACTGTAAATATTCCATGAATATGAGATATTATTTGCCTTTTCTTAATTTGCAGTTTATTATATACTTGGTTCTTCTTTGTTTATCACATGCATTGAGAATATCTTCTCTCAGCTCATTGCTTGTTTTCTTTATTGCAGAAGTAGTACCTGTTTATTCTTAAGTTTTAGAGCACAGATGCAAACAAAAAGAAGAAAATGAAAATTACCCATTACCTTAGACTTGGTGATGATTACTGTTAACATTTCAGCATCTGTATTTTAGGGTTGAAAAGATTTTTAATTGTTTTTATTAATACTTTAAAAGAAATAGAATACAATTATTAAACTACTATGTGTTTTCATGATTTCTTAAATGTTTTAAGCACCCAATTTTTTGGTCAGATTCTCACTTTATTTTATTTATTATTGTTTTTTTTTTTTTGGTATAGTTGAAACACAATGTAGTTTCAGGTGCACAACAGAGTGACTCCATATCACTATACATTATGTTGTGCCCACCACAAGGGTAGCTACCTTCTGTCACCATACAATGTTATTCCAATACCATTGACTATATTCTCTGTGCCGTAACATTTATTCCCATGACTTATTCATTCCATAACTGGAAGCCAGTATCTCCCACTCAGCCTCACCCATTTTGCCCATCCTCCCACTTCCCTACTCTCTGGCAACCATCACAGTTTGTTCTCTTTATTTATAAGTCTGATTCTACTTTTGGTCTATTTTTTTGTTCTTTTGTTTTTTAGATTCCACATATGAGTGAAATCAGATGGTACTTGTCTTCTCAGTCTGACTTATCTCACTTAGCATAATGCCTTTTTTAGATTCCACATATGAGTGAAATCAGATGGTACTTGTCTTCTCAGTCTGACTTATCTCACTTAGCATAATGCCTCTAGGTGTTCCTTCCATGTTGTTGCAAATGGCAAGATCTCATCCTTTTTTATGGCTGTGTGATTATTTTTAAATCGAATTATACAATATACATTCTTCTGTAACTTGATTCATTTACTCAATAATAGGTTTTGACATTTATCATGTTGTTTTGTTTTCACTGCTGAAGAGTCTTCTTTTCTTTGATGACTAGAACAATGACTTTTAATAAATAGAATTTTTAACAAACTTATGATTCTCTTCCTTTATGGTTTTTCTTAAATGAACATGTGTCAAAGATTTTACTAAGCTCATTAATTCATGAAGATACTAAGATTGGTTCAAAGGAGAATTGGCATACAGAAATTTATATTCTCTACTGGACACATTTTGTTTGCATTTCTATGAATAGGAATTATTTGCATTATTATAGACATAAATATTTTGTCTTGCTACCAGTTTTCTAGGCCTTAACAGTTACACCTGCAGAGTTATAAAATATCCAGAGCCTTAGAAACTCAATTAAAATAGTACACCCTTATAAAGCCAGATAATCCTCAGAGGGTCTGCTAGACAACCTCGAGCACTATACCAAGAGGGCACCATGAAATCCCTCTTGCCTTCTGCGAGTCTTAGATGATATTTTTTCTTACAACAATCACCCTTATGATCTTAAATAATCTTCAAAAATTATTCTTGATTAAAAAACTGGTCTCATTATTTCTGGCCTCACTGTACCAGTGTAGTAGGAAGGTTAGCCATATGGACCGTCTCTAGTTTGTTCTGCAAATCTAGAGACACAGAGTACTGAGCCACTTCTAAAGCCACAGAATTAACTTCTACCTGGAAGTTTCCATATGGAATCTGAATTTAGACTTTTTAAATGCTCTATTATTTGTTATGCTGAAGTTGGAAAGCCAATCCCAAGAAAATCTGTCCTTCATATTTCACCCACAGAACCTATAAATTTGGGTGAATTCCTCTCCAATCAGGGTTCCAAAATTTACGTAAGTTTCCTTCTGGCCAGTAGGTGATATTTCTTACCATCTATAAGACTAGGACATTGTAAGCCAGGTCAGTTTTTCAGGGAGAGCTTTGTGGAGGTTGGATTCACAAGTAAAGTCAACTCAACCCTTGCTACTTAATAGTATCTCAGCATGCCTGATTAAAAGGAAATACCTCTTTTTTTTTTTTAGATTTATTTATTTATTTGTTAGAGAGAGAGAGAGCACAGGCAGACAGAGTGGTAGGCAGAGGCAGAGGGAGAAGCAGGCTCCCTGCCGAGCAAGGAGCCCTATGTGGGACTCGATCCCAGGATGCTGGGATCATGACCTGAGCCGAAGGCAGGCGCTTAACCAACTGAGCCACCCAGGAGTCCCAAGGAAATACCTCTTAAATATAATCTTTGTTAAACAATCAATTTGACCAAGTATATACTGACTAAGTAGGAAACATGATTATTGAACGTAGGCTAATAATTAAAGAGACTAATTGAAGTGTCTGAATTCTGGTAAGTTAATAAAAATCAGGTATCAGTTAAAAATGTTTCACTGAAGTTCAAAAAACTTTGATCTACTAAATCAAGTGTTAGAGACAGCTTGAGGGGAATGAGAAAGAGTTTTCTCATATGTCCAAAAAAACCAGAACATTAAAAACAATAGCAACAGTGATCCAAATAATCTCATTGGTTTATTCAGCTCTGTGGGAGTACTCTTGCTCTGCTGAATCTGGGGCCAGCAGCTACCATCACAGAGTCCCATGATTGTTGGCAGGCATCAGTTCCTCCCTGGCTGTTGCTCTATGGCCTCAGTTCCCTGTTGTCTGTTGGCCAGCTTGACCACCCTCTGTTCTTTGCCACAGGGACTTCTCCATAGGGCAGCTCATGACAAGCCAACTTAACTTCATCAGAGCAAGAAATTGAGAAGAGTCAGAGAGACAGAGAGAGTTAAAACACGGAAGTCAAGTCTTTTATTACCAAATCTCAGAAGTAATATCTCATTGCTTTTGCCCTGTTTTACTCATTCAAAGGAAAATGCCAAGTCCCACCCACCCTCCAGTGCTGGGAATTACACAAAGATGTGATTACCAGGAGGTAGGGATCACTGGGGGCTCTCTTAGAGAGCTGCCTACCTGGGAAGCACATGAATGGAGATCAGATAGGAAACAGCAGTTGGTCATCTTGCATGACTTTTCCCACAGATGAGAACAAATGAAGGTTCTTGAGCAGGGGAGGAACCAAGTCAGAGATGAAGGGCAGAAAGACGACTTTAGCACCTGTGTGAACACTTATTGCCTACGGAGCCTGGGTGATATTGTGATTTATAAGAAAGGATATGTATTTAGTCTTCTGGTTCCTGGCACAAAGGTCCTAAGAACCTTAGAATTTCCTAAGTGATGAGAACCATAAAGGCTCTTTTGTTGTCTTTTGTTGTGTCAGTGAGATGACTTTTGGGCAGCCAGTGGAGCCAACCTTGGGATTAGAGAAGTTTCAGTCCCACTCTTTACTTCTGGGAAGTTGAGAGGCACTGGAGATGGAGTTGAGTCACTAATGGCCAGTGATTTAGTTAATCATACCTATTTAATGAGTACTCCATTAATACCCCAAAAGGATGAGTTTGGAGAGCCTCTGAGTTGGTGACCACCAGATGTGCTGGGACACCCCATGCCCCCTCCCACAAACCTCATCCTGTGGGTCTCTGCCATACCTGGGGTATATACTTTTACAATGAACTAGTCATCTGGTAAGTAAATATTTCTGAGTTCTAAAAGCCACTTAGCTAACTAATTGAACCCAAGGAGTGGTCAGATGCACAGATGACAGCTTGGACTTCCAGTCGCCATCTGAAGTAGGAGAGTGGGGGAGAGTCTTGCAGGACTGAGCCCTTTATCTGTGGGATCCAACCCGGTCTCCAGGTAGATTATGTCAGAATTCATGTGAATTGTAGGACACCAACTGGTATGAGAGATCTGCTGGGTGATACGGGAGAAAACCCACACTGGGATTTGGTGTCCACATCATCACTCGGCCACATGAGGAAGGAGATGGATCACACACCTACAGTCCTGTCACTGAGGAGGAAGAACCCAGCCCTCCTGTGGCATCAATAGGAGAGGGAGGGGACTTCCTGAGAAGTACAGGGTACAGTGAGGCTCCCAGCCCTGGCTTCCCACACCCTACCACAACCATGACGCAGGCCAGTATGAGCCAAGTGGCCCAGCCTGAGGAGGCCTCCTGTCTTAGAAGCCAGGTTCCGGGGCTCAGCTTGCAGTGGCTTCTCCTTCATGGAGCTCCCAACTGAATCATACCTAGGTAATGAAGCCAAACCCCAGTCTGGCTCCAGGGGGACGTATTGGGCCAAGTTCCAAATGGTATGCCAGCCCCCAGGGCCATCTGTGAGCAACTGGTCTTCTCATGCCCAGAAAGGATGGAGCCTGACGTTTCTTTTGCCCTCCAGGTGGAACTGATCTCCTCCCTACCTTTCCGTCAGAAACACCAAAAGAGAGGGCTCCAAGGTCTTTGCTACTACCTCAAAGTTGCAAGTGTAAGTTCTTCCTGTTACTTGTCTTTAGTCCTTGTTGTTACAGTTTGGACCCTTTCTCTCTTACTTTTCTCTCCACCAAGAGGAAGGCTTCTCACAAGTGATCTGAAATGCCAGAATATACCCTCAAAGGGCAGAGACCTGAGAGCCACTGGGCAGTTTAAGACAGGAAAGTATACCCATGTCTCACATTAAGTGTAATTAATGTATCACTGTATACCCATGAAAAAGCTGAATGAGTTTCCCCGGACTAACTGATAAAATGTTATGTTAAAGGTCACTTAAATATTTACTAATTTTTATTCTGTGAGATTCTTATTTTTCAGCCAGTATTCTTTTCTTTAGGGTCTCCAACGTGTCTGTAGGTTATGAAAGCCCAAGGACCCTAGGCACTTTGCCTGACGCATCTAATGTGTGAAACAGCCCCGGGGACACCACTTGGCAGGGGAGAGGACAATTTCTTGGCCTTTGTCAACCTAGACCTCCCATGGTACCTCAATTTTTTTTTCCTGGGGAAGGAGGAACAGCTGAGGAAAGACCTGTCCTCAGCGCCCTGTCTGAGCCCCACACAACTTCTCCCCAGCAACGGCGATACCACCCCCAGCTGAGTTTCATCTCCCCTCCCCAACCTGAGGTCCTTGGGGAGTGAGGCTCCTCACGTGAGTCTGCAGGGACTGTCCTGACTAGGGTCCTGGGCTCACATGCCACTCAGGAGTGGCCCCCTGAGTCTGAGGGAGCCCTGCCCACAACCTTCTTCCCTGCAGTGTTATAAGCTCAGAACAGCAATGTCTCCGAGCACACAGGGAGGTCGAGGAGGAGCCCAGCATGGGCCACAGTCCTGCCCACTGGCCGCCTGTCACTCTCCTCATGTCTATGTGAGTGTGCGCCCGGCCACCTGTCCCTGCCTTTCTCTTTCTGGCTTTCCCTCCCTGTCCACCGGCTCTCTGTGGCTCTGTTCCTGCTTGCTGGCCTGCTTCTCTGCCTCCAAGTTTCCGTCTCTCTCCTCCGCCTGCCTGTGCAGCTCTGGTTCTGCTGTTCTGACTGGGTCTGCCGCTCCCTCTGCCTCTCGTGCCTTCTTGACTGCGCTGTGGATTGCTCACTGGGCCTCTGCATGAGCCTGTGGCGAGGCCCCTCTCCGCCATCCTCTTCTCTGCCTCCGCTGTCTCTGATTCACACAGATTCCCACCTTGCTGCGTCTCCCTGGTCTCCCCGGTCTCCCGGTAGAACCTGGCCCTCGGCCCATCCCTTCCCCACCTTCCCGCCCCCTCAGCCTCCATCCCTCTGTCCACTCTGTCTGGTCTGCAGTCCCCCACCTGCTGGCTCTCCTCTTCCAGCTCCTTCTCTCTCCATGCCCCTGTCCTATGGCCTCTGTCCCTTTCCTTCCCTGCCTGGCCTCGGCCGGCTCTTGGAAGTGCAGTGGCCCTGGGCAGCCGTCCTGTGGCTCCCACCCCCGACCTCCCCAGCACCAGAGATAGACCTGGGCCTGTCTCCTCCTCCAGCTCTCTCCTCCTTCCCCTTCAGTGTCTTGCCTTGTTCCGTCCCTCTGACGCTCTCCCACTGGGCTCCATGGCTCCATGGCTCTTTCCTTTAGTCCTTTCTCCTCTTCCAGCACAATGGGAAGAATGACCTTTCTTTCACCTTCTTCCTCCTCTTTTCCCTCTCTGGCCTGTGCCCCTCACATTCTGGGTCTCTGTGCCTCTTGGCCTCCTTGTCACTTGTTTTGGACATTTTTTACCCTTCCAGGGCCTCTCTCTCTTTTCCATCATTTTCTTGGATTTTGTTGCTCTCTGGGTCAAGTTTCTCTGGGTCATTCTTAGCCTTGGCAGGTCAGTGTTGATACTGGGGGAGGGCATGTGTGTGTGTGTGTGTGTGTGTGTGTGTGTGTGTATGATGGGGAAAGGACTGGAGAAAGAAAAAGGGAGGAGAAATCATACATATCTTCAGAACTTATATTTCAGAATTAAATGTTACTGTAATCAACCACTATTTTTGCTGATAAGAAACAATTGCAGGCTCTGATTTATGGCAGTAAATCCTAACAGTGAAAATTCAAAACTCTTGAGTCTTTCATCTCCTAACTGTGCTGCAGGAAAGCAGATAGGAGAGGAGGAGATCAATGTAAGGGCCCACGTGAAAAAAGGAGCAACTTTCCTCTGATTTCTCTTACATCCTAACAAGGGAGCAAAGCCAACACTCCCAGCCTCAAGCCGCGGACAACCTGGCGACTAGTGGTTCAGCCCCTACCAGGGTCTTGCAATCACATCACCCATTTCTGTCTTCTCACTGGCAACAGGTCATCATCATACCTGGCTGGGGGAGGGTCAGAACCAGAGGCTCAGAGAGGCCAAGCAACTGACCCTGAGACACACAGCAAACCAGATGAGGAAAGTGAGAAAATAAACCAGTCTCCAGGCTGCATTCTGGACAAAGACAGAAATTCTTCAAAGGCCAAGGAGTCCTGGGGGGCAGAAGCCTGTCACCCACATCTTCTCTGTTTCCTCTGTCCTCAGTCAGCAGGCACAAGCTGGAGGTAAGACCCAGGCAGCCTCTCATCACTGTGGCCCTCGTCTAAGGACCTCCATGTCCCAGGAGCTGGGAAAGAATGTAGTTTGCAACAACAGGTTCCCTCTGTCCCTAAATCCCATTCCTGGCTCATGGCTCATTTCTGAGACAGAACTGGGCAGGGCAAGAGCCCCGACTAAGGATCAAGCCACGTGGGTGTTCATACTTGAGACTTGCGGGGTGACCTTAGGCCAGTTGCATTCCCTCTCTGAGCTTTGGTAAAATGAGTGGATTGTACTGGTTGTTCTCAAATTGAGCTTCAAGTCTGTAACTAGTAAGGGGAGCCCCCGGGAGCTGTGTGTGTCTGGGTGAGGAAGGTGTGAATGGAGTGGGTTCTGAGCACCTGCAGAAGTCCATCTTTGACAAAAGTCCCATGTCCTGCTTCCCAAGAGCCCAATGATCCAACATTCATTTTCAATTCCGTTCTCGAGAGCAGCCCATCTAGAGGACGGTGTCCCTGCAGTCACACATGCCTCCCCTCCTGGCTCAGCCTTCAGTGTCCTCCGTGGAGACATTAAGCACAGTGCAGCCTAGGCTCCTACCTGTAGGACGCTGGAACCCACTCTAGCTCACCAGCCCCACCCCATATTGCCTCCAAGTCACCTCTAGTCGCCTCCAAATCTAGGAATAAGTAGAAGAGCACTGAGTATCTGTCCTGGAGGGGTTGTTACAAATTGTCTGCCACCCTCTTTTACAGATGAGATCACAAGGGCCAGGCAGGTGGGTGACTCCCCAGAGCCATGCAGCCAACTAGCTTTCCAGGAGCAGGAGAATTGGACTCTTATAGGACACAAAGGGTCAATGACCAGGGAAGTTGGCTGGGCCCTAATGTGAAGGCCTGTGTGCATGTTAAGAATTCTGGTCTCTTATATTATTGATGATGAACAATGGCCTCCCGGCCCTAGCTGGATGGCAGGCAGGGGTGGGGGGAACAAGGCAGGATGTAGGCTTCAAAGAGTGGGCAGACTCATTCTGGTCTTGGGCCCATCTGCTGAAGAGCTGCAGCTGGGGGCTGGCCTCTTAGGAGGGAGCCCTTAGGTATTTGGGGGAGTGAGTGGCCAGAGTTCAGCAGCTTCCCCAGGGCCAGTAGGCTTCCTCCTCTCAGCGGCTGGAGACTTCTCTGGTAGGTTAGGAGGCAGAGGTGTGTCTGTGTTTTATGTCCCTCTGCCCGTGCTGACTCAGGCAGAGACACTAAGTCTCAAGACACCAGCCCCTCATGTGTTTTTGATGTTTATCTGCCACTTACTTTGTTCACTGGCATGAACCCAGGACTATCTTCATCCAACCTTCAGCCACCCTGCAGAGTTCCCACGGTACAGACGAGGTTGCTAAGGTTCAGAGACGTGAGTTAGTTTGCACGGGTTACACGGTAACATATATCACAAACATCATTAGTTTTTTTTAACTTAGAGAAAATTATTTTGCCCAAATTTTCAACTTTCCCTTTACTGCTTCGTTGTTATGTTTATATGAAAGGGAAAAAATTGGCAAGTAGGTGGGGGAAAATATGGACGCAGAGAAATTGAAAGAAAGAGAGCCAACTTTCTTGGCACAAGAAAGCAGATCAGTGGTTCTCAAAGGGTGGTCCCACCAGCAGGCAGCATGTGCATTACCTGAGAACTTGTTACAAATGCAGATTCCCAGGCCACTCCAGACCTCCCAAATCCGGGATTCCTGGGTGTGAAGCACAGCAATGTGTGACAAGCCTTCCGGGTGGTTCTAATGCACAAGGCAAGGAGATAGGAGGGTGGAGTCTGTGGCTGGCTGCTCAGGCTGAAGGAGGAAGGAGTCCTAGAACAGGGAGGCAAGGGGAGATGGGACGAGGCTCCAGGAGGGAGATCAGACCCCAGAACAACGTAACAGTCATCTTGGGACTAGAGAGAAAAAAACTGCTGCAGGGATGGCTTAGGGACGTTTTGGAATTAAATATTCAATTTCAAATTGTGCTTCGTTGTAAGAATCGTTGCCTCTTTTTTTTTCTTTAAGATTATTTTTTTATTTATTTATTATAGAGGGAGTAAGAGAGCACAAGAAGGGGGAGGGACAAAGGGAGAGGGAAGAGCAGGCTCCCCACTGAGCAGAGAGCCTGACGCGGTGCTCCATTCCAGGATTCCCGAATCATGACCCGAGCTGGAGGCAGACGCTAAACTGACTGAGCCACCCAGGTGTCCTTAGAGACATCTTTCTCTCCCTTATTTATATTATATTATATTATATTATATTATATGTTAATCACCATACATGAAAAAATATATAACATCATTAGCCAACAGGGAAATTCCAATCAAAACCACATTGAGATACCATCTTACACCAGTTATAAAGGCCAAAATTAACAAGACAAGAAACAACAAATGTTGATGAGGATGTGCAGAAAGGGAACCCCTCTTACACTATTGGTGAGAATGCAAGGTGGTGCAGCCATTTTGGAAAACAAGATGGCAGTTCCTCAAAAAGTTAAAAATAGAGCTACCCTATGACCCAGCATAGCACTACTGGGTATTTACTCCAAAGAGATATCTTTCTCTTAACACACCTTCAGGACAGGGCTTATGACAGCCTTGTGTGGGGGAGTTTGGGGAATAAAGGAGAAAGAGAATGGGGATGAGCCGTGAAAGAAGTCAGTACACACCCAAGAGTTCAGTGAGAGCAGAAAATTTGAGAAGTAACCAGGGATACACAAGGAACCCCCAAAACTACTACAAATCTAAGAAGAGGAAAAAAAGTCAGACTTCTCCCAGCAGATGGGATGAGGAGGTATGTTGCCTTGTGTCCATATTAAGGGTCATCACCATGAGGCTGAAAGACTCCCAACATTCAGGTTATGCTTCAAAGGTCTTTCTTGTCTCATCATAAAATAAACATTCATCCATATATTTTCCCCTAGGTTGCTTTATAGTTTTTACTTTTACCTGTTTAGCATAGTTAGAATGTATCTCGGTAGGTGGCATAAAAGAACTTTTTCTATCCAGATCATTCACTAATTGGCAACATTTGTTAAACAGCTTCCGGCCCTCTGACTTATAATAGGCTCTTCATCATGGGCTAGGGTCCCTTTCCAAGTTCTCTGTTCTGTCCCATCAATCTGTGTGTCTATTAAGGAGCTCACACTACATTTTTTTTTTAAGATTTTATTTATTTATCTGACAGACAGAGATCACAGGTAGGCAGAGAGGCAGAGAGAGAGAGGAGGAAGCAGGCTGTCTGCAGAGCAGAGAGCCCGATGCGGGGCTTGATCCCACGACCCTGGGATCATGACCCGAGCTGAAGGCAGCGGCTTTAATCCACTGAGCCACCCAGGCGCCCCTCACACTACATTTTTAAGTATTACAGAACATTATAATATTACAGTATTAGTTTGCTCCTTTGGAAGTGTCTTCCACTTAGAGACACAGATTAAACACAGGATACCCAGTTAAATTTGAATTTCAGTTTCATTTTTATTTGCTAAATCTAGCAACTCTGCTCCCATTTCATTGTTCTTTTCCTACCCATAAGTATTTCCTTGACTATTCCTACGCACTTATTTTTTTCATGAGTGTTTGAATCACATTATCATGTCTTACAAAATCATTTTATTGAATTTTAATTAGATTGCATTAAAAATAAAAGTTTAGAGATGTTTTGGGTTTGTTTTGATTTTCTTGGGGTTTTTTGGTGTGCTTTGTTTGTTGTTTTTCTTTTGCCAGTTCTAGTCTCTCTTTCCAGAAACATGGACAAGGTGTATCCCTGAACTTAACTGAAGTTTCCTTCATGTCTTTCAAGAAAGTTCTGCAGAATCTTCTGTTTGTTTTGTTTTCATTTGTATGTCTGTCATAGGTCGTGAACATTTCTTATGAGGTTGATCCCTAGGTATCTGTGTATTTTTGTTTATTTGCTGCTTTTATAAATCTTTTTTCCCAATACATTTCTAACTTTTTGTCTAGGACAGAACATTTCTACCTTTTGGGTACTTCTTAGTTTTTTAATGACTCAAAAATATACATACTCATTGTAGATAAAAAGCAAAGAGGCCTGAAATGTAAAAAGAAAAGGGAAAGGTGCCTCTTTGCACCCCTCGAGCCTCCCTCAACCACTGTCACAAACCTCAGTCCTCAATGATAATAAATGCTGACAAGTCTGTGAATACTTGCAGGCATTTTCCATGCATCTAAAATGTGATGTAAAATACATTTTTGAAAATTTGTATGCATATACATTTCTGTACACATGGGATCTTACTATGGGTATTGTTCTTTGAATCTCTCCCCTCCCTTTTTTTTTTCAAATTTAATTTGGTTGCATGGGGCTAAGTGGGATCAGGGACATCTCAAGGATCTTGGCTCAGGGAGATGTGCTGGGCAGTAGGGCAGGCGTCAGGGCCCAGATGCAGGTGTCACACACACTCCTGGGCCCCCAGTATTTTTATATTAAGCCAATTTAAACAAACTCTTCCATTGGTTCTAGAACTGTTTCAGTTGATTCTCTTGGATTTCCAGATACGATAAATATGACATTTGCAAATCATTATAATTTTCTGATCTTTATAATTTTTTTCCTTGCCTTCAACTACTTCTTTGGCTACAGCTTTCTGAATACTGTGATATGCCAGCAGTAAGAGTAGCTCTCACTTTAAGTGCACATCATTAGAACAGGGATCATAAATTCAAATGCATGGGGCTAGGGGGTAAGCATAGGCGGTTTAACTGAGTAAAAGTAGTCTACGAAAAATAAGGGACCACAAGGAATATCATGAATTGGGGAGTTCACACTCCATCCAAAGAAGAATCATCCATTCACCTCCTGCTGGCTGGAGGAATATGGCCCATTATTGCCAACTGTAGTTTGTGATGCTGAAAATCTAGTTTTTTGTGTGTAAGCTCCACTTTTTCTAAAAAAATGATTTTATTTATCTATTTGACAGAGACAGAGAGATCACAAGTAGGCAGAGAAGCAGGCAGAGAGAGAAGGGGAAGCAGGCTCCCCGCTGAGCAGAGAGCCGGATTCGGGGCTCCATCCTGGGACCCTTGGGATCACGACCTGAGCTGAAGGCAGAGGCTTTAACCCACTGAGCCACTCAGGCGCCCCATAAGCTCCACTTTTTAAAACACTGGCAATAAATTTAATTTTTAAAAACTATACAAAATGTATCTATGGGTTATATTTGGCCTGCAGACAGCCATTAAGTGACCTCTATGCTATAGTTTTAAGCATGATACTGGCTCTTCGTTTGGAAGAGATACTCTTTACAATATCAAAAGTTTTTGGAGATGTGATATTAAATGTCTCTGTGAGAGTTCACAAACCGTCAAGTTGAGAGCAATCTATAAAGCCACGGGATCAAAGGGTGTACAAGTCAGCAATGGTTAGGGAGGTAGGCTGGGGTAACCACCTGAACAGAGTGCATGAGCTTAGGAAATACTTCCTGACAAATTGTAACTGCTCTCCATGAATTTCCCTTTCACAAAACTCTGGGTTTTGTGGATTTACTTCTGCATAGTTTCCTCTAGTCACTAGAATTTTTAATATGCTCAGAACAAAATATAAATTGACTCTAATTTTTATTCTGCATAGCATTGACTTTAACCCCGCATTCTAACCTTAGTCCTAATCCTAACTGTGATTTTTAAAAAAGATAAACATTTACCCAAATAATGAGTATAATAGTCCTTCCCTGATCCTAATCTGAAACCAAGAATTTGCAACCTCTGTACTTCCAAGAGAAAATAGAAAATGGGGTGAATAATAAAAAGCAAGGCTGTGTCAAAAAAAGGAAAAATATACCTAGGGGCCAGAGCAAAGCATAGCATACAGCAACTCCCTAATTTGGCATTCACCGTTTTCATCACCATGACCCTCAACTAAATCCTGAACCCAAACCCAATACCACTCAAGCAACTATGGGGACATATCTCATGGTGCCTCCATCTGCCAATCCAAACTCTTGTTAAGAAGCATACATAAAACGAGTGTGAAAATTCCTTACATGCCCTTGTGCATAGACACCCAATCAATTGCATACTCTCAAAACTCTTTAAACAGGCAGATCACAATGCAGGAACTCAACCAGTCCACGGTGACAGAATTCATTCTATTGGGCTTTGCCCCTAACCCCAGGACAAACCCTCTGCTCTTCACCTTCTTTCTCATCTTCTACCTGCTCATCCTTGTGAGCAACAGCCTCCTCATCACGCTTATCCACCGGGACTCCCGCCTCCACACCCCCATGTACTTTTTCATCAGTGTCCTCTCCATGCTGGACATGTGTTACACAACTACCACTGTGCCCCAGATGCTCGTGCATATCCTCAGCAAGAAGAGGGCCATCTCTTTTGCTAGGTGTGTGGCCCAGATGTACATCTTCCTCCTCTTTGGGGTCACCGAGTCCTGGCTCTTCTCCATCATGTCTGTGGACAGGTACGTGGCCATCTGTCATCCACTCCGGTACAAAGTCGTCATGAGTCCCTGGATGTGCCTCCTCATGGTGGGCATCTGTGCAGCCTACGGCGTGGGGGGTGGCCTGTGCTACACCTTCTTTGCTGTGCGCCTGCCCTACTGTGGCCCTAATGAAATTGACCACTACTTCTGCGAGGTCCCTGCTGTCCTGAAGCTGGCCTGTGCAGACACATCCCTCAATGACTTGGTGGACTTCATCACGGGCTTCAATGTCATCGTGGTCCCCCTCACCTTGGTTGTCATTGTCTATGCCAACATCTTTGCCACCATCATGAAGATCCGCTCAGCCCAGGGACGGGTCAAGGCCTTCTCCACCTGTGCCTCCCACATCACTGTGGTCACCATGTTCGCGGTTCCGTGTATCATCATGTACATGAGTCCTGGCTCTGACTCCTTGTCAAACAGTGGCAAGAAAATGGCCCTTTTTTATAACATTGCCACAGCCTTCCTCAACCCTGTCATCTACAGTCTGAGGAACAAGGACGTGAAAAAGGCTTTCCTCAAACTGATGGGACAGAGTGGGGTCTCAGAGTGAGGCTTTAAATTGGAAGACCCTGGGAGCCAAATAAAGCAGGCCTCATACCCACAGCCCTGCCAAAGACTCTTCCATGAGATCTGGGAGACTGCACACCATCAAATCACACCGTCACCCTGGCCCAGCTGGGAGGGACCTGGGTGCTCAGACAATGGCAGCTTATTTCTAGTGATATGGTTTGTGACGGAGGAAATTGTGGAGGTAGAGTATGCTGGTCAAAAGCTGGGACCTCAGTGCCAGACAGAGTAGGATGAGAGACTTGATTTGAACATTAATAGATATGTGACATTTTGCAAGTCATTTGACTTCCTCTAAGGTTTATATCTCTTCCTCACAGGGAAGTTGTGATGATCAAATGAGATACTATATAAAACACGTTTAGTATGGGACTGGCAATAGCTTTCTACAGATACTAGTTTTAATTTAAAAAACTTATTTCACAGGATGAACTGTCAGCCTTGAATTAAGCCATGATCCTCTTCCAGGCTGTGGAAGTGACTAGAACCCTAGACAGTAAAGGGGTGGGGACAAGGAGGCGGGGAGTGGAAGTAGTAAAAACTCAAAAACTGAGAAGTGGAGAATCTTAGGGAGAGAAACTCAAGAATGAGAAAGTGAACCCTTCTCTCCCTATCTACAAATTGGGCACACTGCAATTATCTTACGGTACTAGTTTGTGGCCATTTGGATTTGTGCTTTTGTATCTTTATACCTCTTGAATTTCCTTTTCCCCTTGTTCCTAATAAAGTCCATTTTGGAAAACTATAACCTGTCTTGGGTGATGCCAAGGAAGAGCGATTCTGTTCACCTGAGGATGAGCAAAATTAGACATGGCATGTAGGCAAAATGTTCCCCTAGATGCAAAATGTAGGCAGTCCAGAGAGAGGTTAAAATCTCCCTGGGTGGCTTCTGCTCTGCTCCCTCTTGCTTGGAGAGACCTTCCCTGAAACTCTGCTTACTCCTCATAGAATTGTTACAAATGTGGATTGCTTTTTCCCAAGTTTTATCTTTCTTCAGGATCATGTTCCTGGGATCATACACACTTACAGGCTTTGACTGTTTGCTGCTGTAGGAATTCCAGCACCCAAAAAAGCAATCTCCACGAGGTTCTAGGGACCTGTTCCACAAGCTAACAGCCAACCCCTTTGGGTTGTCCTTACCCAGTCACTTGCTGATATACATTGGCAATGAAACTCCTTGCAAAAAAAAAAAAAA
>ML107769.1:22755-33972 GCA_003697995.1 Taxidea taxus jeffersonii
GGAATATTCATTTACCAGTTTTTGCTAAACATATATGTTTCATTTCTCTTAGATAGACATCTAGGAGTGGAACTGACAGATCATATGATAACTCTATGTTTAACATTTTATTTTATTTTATTTTTTATGTTTAACATTTTGAAGAACTATCATACTATTTCCCAAGGCAGTAGTACCATTTTGCATTCTTACCAGCAATGTGTAAGAGTTTCAATTTCTCTACATCCTCATCAGTACTTGTTAATGTAGTTTTTTAAATTGTAGTCATCCCAGGAGATATGTAATGGTATGTCATTGTGGTTTGGGTTAGAATATTGTTATAAGCATACACATATCATATGACTCCAGCAATCACATTCTTGGGAATTTATTCTAGGGAGAAATAACTATTTTTGACTTTACACAAATATTCATAGCAAATTTAATCATAATAGCCCAGAACTAAAAATAATGCAAACGTGCTTCAACGGAATGGATAAACTCTGGTACCTCCATACAAGAGAATACTACTCAACAATATAAAGGATCAGACTACTGATATTCGCAACAATCTAGATGGATGTCAAAGGCATCAGGCTGGGTTTTAAAAATAATTAGCCTTAAAAAGTTACATACTTCATGATTCCATTTGCATAACGTTTTCAAAATTAAAGTGACAGAAAAACAGATCAGTGACCATCAGTGCCAGATTTCTCTGTGGTAATGGAACAGTTTTGTATCCTTATTGTGGTTACACAAAGCTATGAATTTAATAAAATTCACAAGACCATATATCCCCCCAAATGAGTATAGGTAATAAATGGTGAAATTCTAATAATGTTTATAGTTTAGTTATTAGCATTATGCTGATGTCCGTTTCCTGGATGTGATAATGTACTACAGTTATAGATGTCATTATTATGGGACAGCTGGATAAAGGGTACCCAAGAGCTCAATTTACTATTTTTTGCAACTTCTTGTGAATTGTACATTATTTCAATATAAAATGTTTTTTTTAATAGCTCCTATGTTCTGGTAGAAGCTGAAAGCCTAACTGTGGGTCATCACATGACAAGGCAAACAAAATGGCCCATCATAAACTGGGTTATCATATCCATGGAATCATCCAATTGGACACACACAGAATTCTATTCTAAAATGGAAATTTTGTATATAATCTGAGATCTAGGTAGTGAGCTTCATAAGTATTCACCAAGTCTCCATGGTTCTTGCTCCTACTTTACTGCCTCTCCCTCAACCCCATTGGAAATGCCCTATAGCTCCTTAACAGAGGACGGAAAGGCCTAGTTTAAGGCAGCACCGAGTATGGTAAAAGAAAATTGTTTCCATGAGTAGAATTTTTAATGGTGTATCTGGCTGTCTGCTTTACAGGGAATGAGAGAGTCCCCTCGGTGTGGCTATACACTATTTCATGGGCAGTTGTTAATGGGATGGAAGGGTGGCCAGAAACTTGGAAAGAAGAAGATTGGAGGATTAATGATGTGGGCTCTAGAGGAAGTCATGTGGATGTGCCTCTCCACGACCCAGAATATGAACATAATTTTGTGCTACATACATATGCAAAGTGAGCATCTACTGTGGGGAGTATCTCTCAATAATCAGGTAGACTAGATGATCCACCTGTAGATTGGCCAGCCTCTTTCCTGAATTACACAAGTGCTTGCTCCAGCCATTGCAACATGACAGAGACTATGTGTGGACTCAGCCACATGGAGTCAGCCTTACCAAGGTTGAGATGGCCACTGCCACTGCTGTGTGCCACACCCCAGCAGCAGAGACAGATGCTGAGCCTTTGATGTGGCACCATTCCCTGAGAGAGTTTCCAGTTACCTGGTGACACATAAATTACATTAGACACTTTCCATCATGAAGGGGCTGCAGTCTGTCCTCCCAGAGATAGATGCATATTCAGGTTTCCTACCTTATACATCTCTGACGATTCACCATTAATAGTCTGACGGCATGTGTTATCCATTGCCATAGTACCCATGCAACATCATCTCTGAACAAGATATGCACTTTATCTCAAAGTGTGACAGTCAATCGCTTCTTGACCTTTTGGCTGAGATCAAGCATAAAAAGTGTGACCGGCAACTCACTCACAGAATTCAGTGGTCTCCCATTGTGCCCAAACATTCATAAACTCCTGGGCCTAAGAGGATTGTGGAATTGCTGATTTTAAGTTTCGATTATCATGCCATCTGAGAGATAACATTTTGTAAGGTTGTAGTGCTGTCTTATAGAATGCATTTTATGAGTTACACCAGTAGTCACTCTATGGTACCATCTTCCTCTGAAAGAGAAGGCATAGATCCAGGAGCGAGGAGACGCAACAGGCGTTGTCCCTCTCACCAATATAAAATAGCTTCCCACAGAAATTTTTGCTTCCTGTCCCTACAATTTTGAAGTTGTGCTCAAAGGAGGAATTTATTCATTAGAGAGGATATCTATGGTTCTGATTAATTAGAAGCTGAGATTGCCTCCTGGCCACATTTGCTAAACCAAGCGGGAGGAGGAATGGCTTCTGCATTTCTTAACTCCTGAATGATGCTGGTGATGCTAATCCCCAGACTATTCCTTGATTAGCAAGAGTCTAAATCTCAAGAGAGAAGCTGTGATTGAATCAATAACCCCACCACTCAGGTAGTCATGCCCTTGGGTAATCCCATCCCCTTCAGTTTGGGCTGGACCTAGTATTGAGCTTCTCATAAATACCCCCAAAGTGATGGAAAGTCATGTTCAAATTTAGGTTACAAAAGATCCTTGCTCACTCCTGCTCATGACCTCCCTGATGAAGTCAGCTGCCAGGTGGTGAGCTGCTCCAAGGAGAGGCCCACATGGAAGAAATTAATGAATGCTCTGTACAGCTGTCAGGAAGAAAATGAGACTCTCAGTCCAAGAGCCAGAAACTAAATCCTGGTGAAAATCAAGTGAGTTTGGAAGAAGATCCTTCCCCAGCTAAGTGTTAGGATTTCTGTAGCTGGTGCCTTGATTGTCACCTTGTGAGAACCCCCTAATCCAGAGGATCCATCTAACTTTATTCAGATTCTTAACCCAAAGAAACTACAAAAAATAAATGTTTGTTGTTTTGAGCCACAAAAAATGGGGGTAATTTGTTACACACTGATAGGTAACTAACACAAAGGAACTGCAAAGAGTCACAAGGAAATTTGGGGGGATGTTGATGATAATGATCTTGATCATGGTGATGTTTTCACAAGTATATATGTATTTCACAACTTACCAAATTGTATACTTTCAATATCTACAGTTCACTATATGTCAATGTACTTCAGTATAGTTGAGAGTACATTATGAAAGTGTCTGAGTGGGAGATTTTCCCAGTTGTTAGGAGATCCCACTTCCCCCTTCAAATATCACCTCCCTGAGACAGAGTTCCTTCTTTTAGTGACATGAGGGTTTATGTGCCCTAAATTCATACTCTTCTAGTGTATTGAATGAAAAGTGACCTGTATTATTTTCCTGAACCCTATTTTATATGATCACCATTGACTTTCTTAAACTATTCTCTCTCCAGAACTTGTCAAATCCCTGTCTGAGCTACAATGGTGTCAATGGCCTAGGAGTCTGGAAGTCATCTTATGCCCCATCAATTTGAACTTATTTCATGAATCCAGAGCTCAAGTGCTCATGTTCATGTTCATTCAGTGATAGAAAACATGGATATTGATGCCAATTCTATGCCAGGTCTTGTAAACTGGTGATACAGAAATGAATCAAACATAGGTGTGCCTTCATGGAGTCCCCTGTGTGCGGTCTTTATGCTTGAGGGAAACCTACTGCCATAACCTTCTGGGTTTTCTCATGTTATGATCTTACTGGGTCTAGTCCATTAATATATCACATGTGCCTACTGGATGTTGGAAAGAATTTGGATGGAGAAGTCAGTAGGTTGTGTCCCAGGTTTGGTGCTGGTGCCCATGCTTCTGTGACTTCATTCTGGTGCTTTGCCCCAGCCAGTCACTTTGAGGAAAGCCCTCTTCACATCTTTGTTCCTAAGACTATAGATGATGGGGTTGAGGAAAGCAGAGATGATGTTGTAGAATAGAGCCAACTTCTTGTCCTCTTCTGGGGAAGACTCAGAACCAGGTCTCATGTACATAACCATACATGGTATGGAGAACATGGTGACAACAGTGATATGGGAGGCACAGGTGGAAAAGGCCTTGAGCCGCCCTTGGGCTGAGTGAATCCTCAAGATGGCAGCAAAAATATTGATATAGACAATGATGATGAGGGAGAGTGGAACCAACAGAAGGATGAAGCCCAAGATGAAGTCCACCTGATCATTGAGAGATGTGTCTGCACAGGCTAACTTTAAGACTGCAGGTACTTCACAGAAGAAGTGATTGATCTCATTGGGACCACAATAGGGAAGAATCATAGCAGAGACAGTGTATATCAGGGCACAGCTGATACCCCAGAATCCACAGAAGGCCACCATTGACCCACACAGCAAAGGGCTCATGATGACTTTATACCTCAGGGGATGGCAAATGGCCACATACCTGTCATAAGCCATGATTGCAAAGAGCCAAGACTCAGTGATTCCTAGCATCAAGAAGATATACATCTGTGCCACACATCCAATGTAAGAGATGGTCTTCTTCTTGCAAACCAGGTGTACCAGCATCTGGGGCACCGTGGTGGTGACATAGCCCATATCCATAATGGATAGGACACTGAGGAAAAAGTACATGGGTGTGTGGAGGCGGGAGTCCATGCGTATCAAGGTGATAATAAGCCCATTGCCCAGAAGGGTGATGAGGTAGAGGAAGAGGAAGACACTGAATAGAATAACATTTATCTCTTTGTTATGAGAGAATCCTAAAAGAATAAACTCAGTAAGAGAGCTATGGTTTCCCCCGAGCAAGTCTTGCATACTTCTCCTGGTATAGAGAAAGAATAGAGCTATAATCATTCATAAAATAAAGTTTCCAGATTCAAACCTTGATGCTACTCTTTTATTAGAAGTGTCAAATACCAGGGTGCCTGGGTGTCTCAGTTGGTCAGGTGTCTGACTCTTGGTTTCAGCTCAGGTCATGATCTAAGGGTCTTGATATCAAGCCCTGCATTGGGCTCCATGCTCAGCAGGAAATCCACATAAGATTCTCTCTTTCTCACTCTGCCCCCCCCAACTCCTGCTCTCTCTCTCTCACACACACACACACGCACACACACACTCTCTCTCTCTCTAAAATAAAATGTAAAATCTTAAAAAAAAAAGAAGTGGCAAATATCAGTAGCAAAATTAAGTGCATATTAGGACATCCACAAAACTGAGGACCAAAAATTTTTAAAGAATTTCCATTTTATATGAAAGAGCATGTTAATATTGTATTACTTAATCCCAGTTTATTCTGAGATCACAGATAATAAATTTCACACTTCAGAATGTAGAACTTATAAAAGGAGGGTTCAAAACTGTGTTCTGCACTTTATGAACTTGCACAATTCATGTGGCTCATAAAAGGATTTCTGAGTGGTCAAAAAACTAATTGGACATTTGAGGATCTAGCACCTGTTGTGAGTTTCATACCAAATGAAGATTTCTGACCCTTGTTTGAAGCTCTTTTCAAATGGGCTTCAGCGGGACTGCCTGAATAGCTTGATAGGTACTCTAGAAATTTAGAGACATAGTTATTAGATATCTGACTCAATCCAGAAAATAGCTATTATTTGGAAATAAATTATACTCTGTGAAAAGTGAAAGTCATGTGTTTCCGTGGACCAGCAGTGGATAATACATGAGACAGAAACAGAGACAGAGAAAAGGAAAGGAAAAGGAGGGAATGAGGAAGGGAGGGAGGGAGGGAAAGAAACTACCATGCTAGGATACTATACTCAATAAATATATCCTTAAGAAAAGAAAGCTGTTTGTTCTCCCCACACCAAAAAAAAAAAAAAAACCCAAATAATTAATTACTAAAAGACTCACAGTAAAAGAAATATTAATGAGCTTCTTTAGGCCAAAGGAAAATGATCCCTGATGGAAGTGTGCAATTGAGAGAAAAAAATGAACACCAGGAATCATAAATGTGTGGGTAAATATTATAGAATATTGCTTAAAGCAACAAAAATGGCAACACATTACTGGAGCTTACATATACATGTAGAAGCTGAATATATGACAAAAATTGTCCAAAGAGTAGGAAGAGAAAATGGATGGAAACCCTTGTTAGATTTTGCATTGTTTGGGAAATGGCAATTTGGGTGAGGTTATACTAATCAAAGATGCATATTTTAGTCTCTAGATCAGATGTCAGGACCCTTTTTCTGTAAGGAGCCAGAGAATAAATATTTTGGGCTTTGTACAGAATAAAGTCTATGCAAAATATACTGCAGCATATTTTTTTGTATTTTTAAAACCTTTTTTAAAATGTAAGGTTTATCAATCCCTGTTCTAGAATAACAAAACAATAATTCTTTTAAAAATAG
Organism: Taxidea taxus jeffersonii; assembly: GCA_003697995.1. Lineage (NCBI taxonomy): Eukaryota > Metazoa > Chordata > Mammalia > Carnivora > Mustelidae > Taxidea > Taxidea taxus. The sequence goes on from ML107769.1 coordinate 29,215, forward strand.
TAAAACTCAAAATACAGTACAGAATATAAGGGGAATAATTAAAAATTTTTGATTAATTTGAAAAAAAACAGGAAAAGTGGAATGAAGAAATGAAGAACACTTGGAACAAATAGGAAACAAGTAGTAAGATGATAGACCCCAAAATAATTACAATAGTAACTACATTATATGCATTTTACTAAATAAGCCCACTGAAAGTCAAAGATTATCAGACAGGATTTTTAAAACCAGTAGCAATGAAAGAATTCCATAAGGAAAGGAATTATCTTTAAATACCAGTGAAGAGGGTGCATGGGTGGCTCAGTTGGTTAAGCATCTGACTCTTGATTTCCACTCAGTTCATGATCTCGGATTATGAGATCGAGCCCAAGCTCTGTGCAGGGTGTAGAGTCTGATTGGGATTCTCTCTCTCCCTCTCCCCTTCCCCAACCTCCTTCCTCTCTAGAAAACAAAAATACCAGAGAAGAACTGGAAGCACAATTTTTAGATTATCAAGACAGTACCAGTCAACACAAGACTATCTTGCCCCTCGCTTCATCTCTCTCTCTCTCACTGCAAGCCTGGCTGGCAGTGGCTGAAGCCACTGGGATTTGGGATAAGGAACTGACAAACTAAAGCATGGAGAAACATACCATACTTCCTCCTTTTGATGGCAGGCAGCTTGCTACAACAAGCCTAACTCAATCTGGAGAATTATAGAAGGCATCCTACAGGAGGTAAGAATCAAGCTGGTCTTTGGAAAGTGGGTAGATCCTAACTAAACAACAGGGGAAGTCCAGAAAAGGATATGCCAGGCAGAGAGAGTCATCTGTGTGAAGTCATGCATCATAAGCTATCCAGAGAGTGATGAGAGATGGGATAGAGAGGTAGGCAAGGGCAGACCACAAAGGACCTATCAAGCCCTGCAAAACAGGCTAACGAGGGTGGATTTTATAGAGAATAAGATAAGGATACACCAAGTAGGTGTGACATCAGGATTATTCTGACATCAGACAATCACTCTGGCTGCAGTGTGAAGACTGCAGTTATTCAGGGAGGAAAGGATGAGCATGGGAGTGACTATTGACATGAAAGGTCAGTATTAGGCAAGAGTCTTTAGGAGATGAGATCTACAGAAATAGGTAAGTGATTAGGGAGTGGTGAGAAAGAAAGACGGGTGAAGAATGAGTTCCAGGTTTGGGTACATGGGCGAGTGATGGTGCCATTCACTGAGGTCGGGAGCATAGGAGTGTGAAGTTTGGGAAGGAGGTGAAGAGGACACATGATGAGTCTAGTTTTGGACTCAGGGAACTTGGGAGACTCCCAGTATTGTTAATACTAATGGCTAATGGTTGAGAGGTGAAGAGAAAGTTCTGAGGACAGGAATCTGAGTGTCCTCAGCAGTTCTGTAGGAACTGAAGCCATCAGAAGAGACCACCCAAGGAGAGTGTGTAGAGAGCATGAAGACAGCTGATAGAAGAACTCTGAAAAGCCACAACATTTAGGAGCTGGCTTCAAGGACAGAATCCAGAGAAGAAGATATCGAGGGGCCAAAGATGGATGACATGTGACACAGAAACCCAGGGAGAGACAAAGTCTGCAAGGAGAGGGTAGTTTTTGTGGCCAAATGTGAATAGATATCAAGTGAGACAAGAACCAGAAGTGTCTGAAACCAGCCCATCTTCTGGCTTAAGTACATCTCCATATTTATATCTCCTGCCCAGACGGTCCCCTTGCATTCTATGTGTCCAAATGCCTACTTGAACTCTGCCCATGGATGTTTAATAGGCTCCTCAAACTTCTCATGTCCAAAACTGAACTCCAAATTTTTCATTACATGCTCTAACTTTTGAATCTCATCTCCCATTACAGTCTCCTTGGCTCACTCCACAAAAGCCACAATATCATCCTTTCTAGTCCAACAACCACCAACTAGACTTTCACCTAAAGACCTTTGCCACAACACCCAGGACTTATGCTCTCCATTGCCAGATCTCTTTAGGGCGAGTTCTTTTACTTCCTTTACATCTCTGCCCAACTGTCACTTATCAATCAGAAAACTCCTTCTTTACCATCCTGTCTGAAATGCAGCCATTCTTCAGGGACTCCTTAGTCTGCTCTACTTTTCTTTATTGTACTTCTCACTTCTCGAAAACACTTATCTACTTACCTGATGATTGTCTGTTACCCTCAAGTAGTCTGTAAGAGCAGAGACTTTATTTTGTCCATTAGTATAGATCCAGCATCAATCATTGTGCCAAGCATTTGGTAGGAACTCAATTAATACTCATTAAATTCTTAAAGCAGGGACGCCGGTCTTAGACTCCATCCTAGAAGCTATGTTGGCAGGATAAATAGAGGAGATTGATGCCTATTCTTTCCAGTGGGACAAATTCCAAATTTTCTTTGGAATGTAGAATTTATACCTGTGACCCATGCCTTAAGGAGGTGTGTGAACAAGTTGTGGCTTGTGGGAAGATCTATTGTGAAGATACAGAAATAAATCTGAGCAACTGGTAATGTTTTCCCTGCAGAAATTGAAGTTAGGGAGGATGCTGAGGACTGTCTACAGAAGTATACAAAGGGCTGTATTAAAGAAGAAGATAAGAATTGCTCTGCATAGTCCCAAATTTAAAATTAGTATAAATTTTGACTGGGTTATTAGTTTTTTGAGTGTTGAGTTTGAGAAGTTCTTTATAGATCTTGAATATCAGCCCTTTATCTGTAATGTCATCTGCAAATATCTTCTCCCATTCCATGGACTGCCTCTTAGTTTTGTTGACTGTTTCCTTTGCTGTGCAGAAGACTTTTATATTAAAAATATATTTAAAATAAAATGTGTTTTATTTTATTTTTATTATATTATTTTATATCATTTTATCTTACATTCATTTTATACTTATTATTATATATTTTAAAATAAAACATATTTAAAATAAAAATATTTTATTATTTTTATCTTGATGAAGTCCCAAAAGTGAAGTTCATTTCCACTTTTTTTTTTTAATTTGTCAGAAAGAGTTAGCACAGGCAGACAGAGTGGCAGGCAGAGAGAGAGGAGGAAGCAGGCTCCCTGCCGAGCAAGGAGCCCGATGTGGGACTCCATCCCAGGACGCTGGGATCATGACCCGAGCCGAAGGCAGCCGCTTAACCAACTGAGCCACCCAGGCATCCCTCATTTCCACTTTTGTTTCACTTGCCTTTGGAGACGTGTCTTGAAAGAAGTTACTATGGCTGATGTTGAAGAGGTAACTGCCTATGTTCTCCTCTAGGATTTTGATGGCTTCCTATCTCACATGGAGGTCTTTCATCCATTTTAAGTTTATCATCGTGTGTCATATAGGGAATGGTCAAAAAATGGTAAGAAGACAAGAACAAACACTTCTCTAAAAAAGACATACAAATGGCCAAGAGACACATGAAAAAATGTTCAACATCACTAGCCATCAGGGAAATACAAATCAAAACCACAATGAGATACCACCTTACACCAGTCAGAATGGCAAAAATTAAAACAGGAAAAAACAAATGCAGGTGAGGATGTGGAAAAAGGAGAACACTTGCACTGTTGGTGGGAATGCAAGCTGGTGCAGCCACTCTGGAAAACATCCTCAAGATGTTAAGAACAGAGCTACCCTATGACCCAGCAATCACACTACTGGGTATTTACCCCAAAGATACAGATGTAGTGAAAAGAAGGGGCACATGCACCCCAGTGTTCATAGCAGTGATGTCCACAATAGCCAGACTGTGGAAGGAGCCAAGATGCCCTTCAACAGATGAATGGAAGAAGAAGATGTGGTACATATACACAATGGAATATTACTCAGCCATCAGAAACGATGAATACTCACCATTTGCATCGACGTGGATGGAACTGGAAGGGATTATATTAAGTAAGTCAAACAGAGAAAGACAATTATTATAATGGCTTCACTCATATATGGAACATAAGTAATAGCACGGAGGACCATAGGGGAAGGTAAGGATATCCAAAAGGGGAGAAATCAGAGAGGGAGATGAACCGTGAGAAACTATGGACCCTGAGAAACAATCTGGGGATTTCAGAGGGGAGGAGAGTAGGGGGAGGCAGTAACAGGATGATGGGTATTGAGAAGGGCATGTGCTGTGATGAACATTGGTTGTTATACTTATCTAATGAATCACTGAACACTGCATCAAGGACTAATTATGTACTATACAGTGGCTAACTGAATATAATAAAAAATTAAAAAATAAAATAAAATTAGTATAAATTTTACCAGGATGCCAAGCACAGATTGACTAGAGGATGTCAGAGATGTTCATAGACAGAAAGGACTGTCCTGAGAAGAAATGAGCTCGCTATTTTTGTTGAGAGCTTCAGGCTCAATCTAGCTGACCATATGTCAGACGCACAGTGGGATCAGCCTAGACTAAGAGAGATGTGGAGCAGAACGGATGCTGAGGTCCATTCTCCCTGGAGAAGTTAAGGACTTTCCCATCTTCTCTATCCTCTTTATTATCTAAATTCATCTTTTTCCTACAGAGCACTGTAGCAGCCTCTTACTGTGACTCCCATCCCCCAGTCCCACCCACTCACTCAATCCTACAGCATTTTTTAGGAACAATCTAAATAAATGAGCATTTTCACCATGGCCTTCGTCTGCTCATTCTACAGAATGTATGTGGGAAAGAGCACTGGGCACACAGAAGAGAAACAGAGGGAATGCGAATGGGGGTAGGCTCCAGAAGCATACTCAGCCCCCATACTTCCTGTCAACTATGACAGGGAGCACC
>RCUC01154198.1:0-50368 GCA_003697995.1 Taxidea taxus jeffersonii
GCTTCATCCATAAAATGGGATTATCCAAGGGCTAAGGACTAACCCAGAAGATACCGTGTGGTCCTTCTAAATTAGCTATCAGTTTTTAATTTTAACTGGCTGTATATCTCATGACTTTTTTTTTGTTTAATTATTTCAGTAAACATTTATTATAGCAAGGTTATGCTCCTAGTTTCCATTTCTGCTTTTTGAAACCCAAGCCTTTTATCTCCATTTTGTCCCAACATCTCTGTAATGGCACATTAAATTTCTGTCAGATTGGAATTTTTCAAGTGAGAATTATCTGTCTTATTTATGCTGTTGGGAAAGATTTTGTAAAACTGTGGTTTAAAGTGTATAATTTTATCTTTCACAGGTTTCTTTCATGCTCTTTTACACCAACCCAATTAAGACAGATGCTTGGTTATTGTTGTGTGATTGGTAGAAAGTTATCTCATCCCCTCATGAAGTTTCAAGTTTCAACCACTTCGGGTGAACTATAGAATTAGGGGAAAAATCTCACTTATGTTGAAGTGTCACAAAGCTTGCCTTCTTTCCTTTAGAGTTATTTCTAAAATAGGACTTCAGTTTTACTCTCTCAAGTTGTCTGAACGAAGGAGAGACAATAGTGTGATGCAATGAAGGGAAATCAGGAGACTGGCCTCTTCCTGAATTCAGGAATAAAACAAAACAAAACATAACCAAATCGCAATTTCTCATCTGAGTGCTATTATTTTCTAGGGATAAAAATACAAATATGGTACTATTTTGCTCACTGTGAAACTGTGCTTAAGCCCATGGCAGAGCCTTAATCGTGGCTATTGACATACCCCAATAGAAAGAGATATAATAAATCATGTGTTTTCCCACCCTGGGGCAGATACTCTGGTCATGACACTTCTCTATTGTCTCTTCTTGGAATGTCACTGAATCCATCAAATGACTAGTACTAAGCTTTCCAAAGGCCAAGACTAGCTCTTTATCTCAGAGATACTTGAGTTCACTTTGAAAATTTCTATATGTTCTGCAAGTATCCTTATTTAAAAAACAAATAAAACCTATTCTCCTTAGTGCCTCTGTCCATACTCAGCATTATGACCCTCAAAATCCCCTCAAAATCTATTCATCCTGTAAATTTAATTCACTCCATTGAAGGATTTTGATTTTCTTTTGGCCATCTTTATTTTTCCTGAAACATTAGGAGAGACTAAGGGCCATTATTTCCAAATGATATTTTTGAACTATACAAATATGTAAGTATTTCTATTGCTTCTGTTTACCCACAAAAAAATTGTTACATGATTACAATTATTCTTTTTATGTGAATTTGAGCACAAACTCATTGGAATGAATTTATCAGCCTCTGAACACACACTGTGGGCTACCACAGACCACTTCTATAAATGACACGTTTCAGCCCAATGAGTAAATATATTTCAAAATGAAAAGGGAAATATTTAACAGTTTTTCTTACTTTAATCAGATGTTCTGTAGTTGGTAACTAAATTCATTCATGTCTTAGTATGGAAAAAGATAATCTAAAATTAAAATAAATATCTTATTTATTACAGAATAAGATGAACAAAGCAAATATTAAGACAGTAATTGGTATGTTAGCCTGAATTTAGTGAGGTAAAACAAGAGGTTAATAGGTGTATGTGCTGAAAAAAAAAACACCTGCTATAACTATAATTGTGCATTAACTTGTTTATATGATAGTGGTTGATATTTAAAAGATTTGGGTCCATTTTAAAAAGCAAGATGTTTACTCTTTTACCCAGCAACAGCCTGGGAAATTTAACTGAAAACAGCTGATGAAGTGATCATGCCAGACCTCAGTATAAATGTCAACAGAGAAAAGGGAACTGTTTGTTGGTATGCTGCTTGTTTGTTTTGTTGAGAGAGAGAAATTTGCGAGCACGAGAAATTTGACTTCAAAAAAAGTTGCCTTAAAGGAACCAGGGAACTAGTTTTTCTCCTAAAAGTTTCAGAGCGCTAGCCTGTAAACTCTGATGAGCAAACAAATAAGAAAACAAGTTAATTTCAGGTACAATGTTTTAATATGATAGATAGGAAAATTGAGTGCTAATATCACTGAGATATGAGAACATTAAATTTTTAAGGACCTAGGCTAACATAAAAATCAAAAGCAGAATTTTTGCAATCATGTTCAATGGTACATCACCCATGGAGTACCTTTTATGTGCAAGTGCCTGTATTAACTTCTATGGAGACAAAGTAAAAAGAAGATACACGTAGACTTTAAGAATCCTCTATGAAGAAAGAGGACCTCAGAAAGATATTCCATTTCTATTAAAGTCACTGGAAACTAAAAAAAAAAAAAATAGATACCTACTTTAAGTTCGGAGGTGAAATGATTTTTAGCTGTGCAAGCTGACCCATCAGTGGGGCACACCTCCTGATATTTGAATCAATTTTGCAGAGGTGATGCTGAGGCTATGTCATGTGTCATATGAGGCTATGTCATAAGTAGTCTTTCACCTTCTGCTTTGATTTCTTGAAACAATCAGCCTGGGTGAAGCTTGGCAGCCACATTACAAGTATGACTACCCCAAGGTGCTCACATAAGGGAGCTCAAGTTAGCCATGTCGAGAGGACACATAAAAAGAGACCAGTCATAAACATCTGCAAGCCCTTGCAGCTATGCCCGTCCACCCCCACTAGATCTGACAGTGTAGTGGCTGCATTGGAAGTTTCAGCACCAGTGGACACCATGTAGAGAACCAAGACTCGAGTCAAACCTTTTCAAAAATCTCCAGCTATTTGAGGAAGCAAACATTCTTGTTTTGTTCCTCATTAGTATCAAGAGTACACCAGAGTAATAGAACTATTAGAATGTTGGAGATATTTGCCATGAATGTTTTTGGTGAAATCTTGATCACATTAACAAGATAAACTTCAGTTTGCTAAGAATTGGGAAGGATGTTGGATTCAGGTTGATTTCATCCAAGTAAGAGTTTTCCTGTGTTTTTAATCACTCAGTGCATTAATTATTCTAATTTGGTGTGCTAATTTGAAACCATTTGAAAACAACAGTGTACAACTTGGTTGTGGTTTATTATACATTCAGTTCTCAATACTAATAAGGCTTTTGGAGTATTGAATTTCTTATTATTAGTGGGCTTGACACATTTCATACTGTACTTCTCTGGTATTGATACCAAATTTATACTAACCTCATATACTGAATATGAGAGAATGTCCAACTTTTCTATTAAAAAATACATTGAATTAGAATTACTAGTTCTTTGAAAACTTTCATAATTTTTTTTATTTGGGTGAGTGGATAGTGATTTTATGATTAAAATTTCATAGGTTTATGGCAACATTTAATGTTTAAATTTTCTAGACAGAGTTTTATAATTTTCTATTTTTCTGCTGTTTATCTCTTTCATCTAAGTGTTCAAATATACTAACATAAAATTTTTCATTTTTTATTATGGGCTTAGTTCCTCCTGAATTTATAGTTATGATCCTCTTTACATACTATTTTAAGGCTTCTTCCCCCCTTTTCTATGGATCATCTTGTCAAAGGTTAGTTGATCTAATTATTTCAAATAACAAAGTTTTGGCATTATGGGAAAGTTTTTTTGTTTTTTACTTGATCTATTTTTGCTTGAACTTTTATCACTTATTGTTCAATTGCATTTGAGTTTATTCTTTTTTCCTGTTTTCTTATTTCCCAAGCTAGATAATTATCTCATTAATTTTTAATTACTAGAAGAGTCTGGAGGTTTTCCCAAGTGATGGGTGAGGCACGATGCAATGAGCCATGCTAATTGTTCTGGAGTGATGGGACTAGCTATGGAAATTCAGGCAAGGGTTTTAGGTATTGAGGTGATATGTATAGATGTAATTATAAGAAGTGACTGGATACAAGGAGAGGATAATTTGGAAAAGCAAGAAATACATTTAAGAAAGCTGTTTGGTTTATCTAAGCTTCTGAAATAGTCTACCAGAATAGGAACTTAATATAGATGGTAGCACTAAAGAAGATGGAGAAAAATAAATGGATTCAAGTTACATTTGTGACATAAAGTTGCCTGAAATTCTTGATGGATTAGGTCAGTCACTGTTAGGCCATTTCTCAGGTGTGGGATCCCTAGTAACAAGAATAACATGCTTCTATTGTCATTACACTACTTGTTGAATAAATGAGTGGAAATCTGCTGTGCTAGTGATGCCCAATGAGGAACATTCTTCCCCTTCCTTTATATTTTATTCTGCTTAAAGAAGAAGAATGAACCAATGCATAGAAGAACAGTATTATTTTAGTGAGTGCCCATTCAGTATTATCAATTTTCCAGTTATTTTGATTTCAGTATTAGATTTAATAACGAGATTTGGGTCTTTTGTCTATTTGAAATGTGGAGTTAAACTTTAGGGGTAGTGTATCTCATTGGTATGGATTCATGAGCCTGAGAATTTTATTCTACAATGAAATATGAAATATAATGCATATTATTATCTGATACTGAACAATTTTTATGACCAATAGAATTCTCCATGAACTGTCATAATTCAAAAAATTTAGTTATAGAAATAGCTAGGGGAAATGGAGAATGGAAAAAGGTGTCTATTGATTTCTCTAGCTATTTGGAACTTACTTTCTTAAAGTTCTAATTTAATACTTGGTATTATAAAACAGGCTATATATCTTAAAAGCACTTACACCAAACAAGAGGGAAAATACATAGAGCCATTAGAGCTGAAGAGTGGGAATATTTTGCATATGGAGAAGACTAATGCTTTAATGAACTAGTCCTCTTAATATTTTAAAAGTACATTTTAATCCATCCTCAGATATTTGAAGACATTTTATGTTTATTGAAAAAATAAATCTTAAGTCAGGTTTTTATTTTAGGGATGGCTTGTTTAGCACATTGATAAGGTTACATTAAACTTAGAGGTTTCCAACTCTATGAAGTTGACAGTATAAAATCTGAGCTAGAAAGTAATTCCATTCTCATTTTGGTTTCTCTTTGGTAGAAAGATTCTAGATAGGAAATGAGTAAAATATTATATAATGTTTGTTAGAAAATAATTTATTAATGTGTTAGTAAAACTTGAACTTTATTTTTATTTTTATTGAGATATAATTGGCATAATATTTTGTAAATTTCAGGTGTACAATGTGTTGATCTGATACATTTATTACAAATAGAATTCCCTCCAAAGTATTAGCCGGGACCTCCATCTATAATATAATTAGGAATTTTTGTGTGTAGCAAGAGCAATTCAGATCTAATTTCACAATGGAAGTTCTTAATAGAATATGGTTGACTATAACCATGCTATGTATTAGAACTCCAAATATATTTATTTACTAGTTACAAGTTTATGTCCTTTCCAATATGAACACCTTTTATTTTATGTATTTATTTATTTATTTTTTTGTTTTGCATAGCTAAGTCTTGCAGTACTATGTTAAATAAGAATGAGGACCCTTCTGTTGTCCCTGATCTTGGAGTATAGCTTTCAGCCTTTCATTGTTGACTGTTAATGTTAGCTGTGGGTTTGCAGTATAGGCCCTTTATTATGTTGGGGGTAATGTTCATTCATTCTTTTTTTTTTTTTTTAAAGATTTTATTTATTTATTTGACAGGTAGAGATCACAAGTAAGCAGAGAAGCAGGCAGAGAGAGAGAAGGGGAAGCAGGCTCCCCACTGAACAGAGAGCCCGATGCGGGGCTCGATCCTAGGACACTGAGATCATGACCTGAGCTGAAGGCAGAGGCTTAACCCACTGAGCCACCCAGGCACCCCAATGTTCATTCTGTATTCAACTTTGTTGAGGGTTTTATGATGAAAAGTTGTATTTTACCAGATCCTTTTTTTTTTTTTGCATGTATTAGGATGATCACGTAACTTTTATCTTTTATTCTATTAATGTGGTATTTCACATTCATTGATTTGCATGTTGAACCATATTTACAAACCTGGAGTAAGTCCCACTTTCTTGATCATGGTGTGCAGTACTTCTTATGTGTTTTTGAAATCTGTTTGCTAATATTTTGTTGTGTATTTCTGCAACTGTATTCATCAGGAATATTGGTTTATAATTTTCTTTCAGTGTAGAGTCCTTACCTAGCTTGAATACCGGGGTAATTTTGCTCTCATAAAATGAGTTGGGGAATGTTCTCTTCTCTTAAACTTTTTTGAGAAAAAGATTGAAAAAGATTGGCAATAATTCTTTAAATATTTGGTAGAATTTGCCAGTGATACCATCTGATCCTAGGCTTTTCTCTGTTGGGCGATTTTTAGTAATGATTCAAAATTAGTACTTTTTATTAGTCTGTCAGATGTGCTGTTTCTTATAATTCAGTCATGATAGGTATAGGATTATAAGATTATCCATTTCTTCTAGGTTATATTTCACGTTGATGCATAATTGTTTGGAGTAGTCTTTTATGATCCTTTGTATTGCTAAAATATCAGTTGTAGTGTCTCCCCTTTCAGTTTGGATTTTATTTACTTGAGTCTTCTTTTTTTCTTTTTTTTTTAAAGATTTTATTTATTTATTTGACAGACAGAGATCACAAGTAGGCAGAGAGGCAGGCAGAGAAAGAGGGAGGAAGCAGGCTCCCCGCTGAGTGGAGAGCCCAATGTGGGGATGGATCCCAGGATCCTGAGATCATGACCCGAGCCGAAGGCAGAGGCTTTAACCCACTGAGCCACCCAGGCGCCCCGAGTCTTCTTTTTTTCTTAGTCTAGGTAAAGATTTGTCAATTTTATTTATCTTTTCAAAAATCAGCTGATTTTTTTTCTATTGTTTTCCTGTTCTCTCTGTATTTCCATTCTGAACTTCGTTATTTTTCTCCTTTTGGCAACTTTGAACTTAGGTTGTTCTTTCTTTTCTACTTCCTTGAGATATAAATTTAGGATGGTTGTTTAAGATCTTCTTATTTACTTAATATATGCATTTGTTTCTATACACTTCCCTCTAGGAACTGCTTTTGCACTTTCTCCTAGGTTTTGGTGTGTTAAGATTTTTTTAATTTCTCATTTGTTTTTATCTTTGATCTATTGGTTGCTTAGGAGTATGCTGTTTATTTTCCATATGCTAATAAATTTTCCAGCTTTCCTCTTGGTGACTTCTAGTTTCATAATGTATTCAGAAAAGATTCTTGGTGTGACTTGTCTTCTTGAATTTGTTAGGAATTGCTTTGTGGCCTGATATGTGATCTATCCTAACGAATATTGACTTTTTCTCTAATAAATGTTTATGAGGGTTTAAATGTATCCAATCATGGCTTTATTTGTGCCCTGCATGTTTTGATACATTGCATCTTTATTATAATTTAGTGCAAAATATTGTTTCCTTGTTATTTTTATGTTCTTAAGCTATTTAAAAACATGCTTCATTTTCAAATATTTGACTGTGTTCTAGGTATTTGTTAATGTCCTCAAGCTTAATTTCTCTTGTAGTCAGGTAACTGGCTTTCCCCCATTTTATGTATCGTAAGTCCTTTGAAATATAAGACATTTTTTGTTTAATATTTGAATGTTTCCCACCTCCCCTAATCCTTTCTGAATTCCTATATTTAAAATCTTAAATTTATATTTGTTTAAAAATTAAATAAGCTAATAAAACTAAATAAGTTAATAAAAATTAAATTTTATTTAAATTTATATTTAAGGGGCGCCTGGGTGGCTCAGTGGGTTAAGGCCTCTGCCTTCAGCTCGGGTCATGATCTCAGGGTCCTGGGATCAAGCCCCACATCAGGCTCTCTGCTCAGCAGGGAGCCTGCTTCCTCCTCTCTCTGCCTGCCTCTCTGCCTACTTGTGATCTCTGTCAAATAAAATCTTTAAAAAAAAAAAAATTTATATTTAAAAACTTAAACCTTCTGAATTCCTATATTTAAAATCTTTCTAATGTATAGCATATAATTTATTTTAATCCAATGCAGTATTTGCATATAATTGTAATATTTGATCTGTTCAATATAATTTCTGCTATTTTTCTGTTGAAATCTGCCATTTCCCTATTTTTCTATAGTCTTTTAGATTTCTGACTTCTTTAGAATTAAATTAAATCTATTTAATTACATTGTTGTCTATTGTTACTCATTTTTTGTTTATTGTCACAATAGAGATAAAAAATAAATGCTAATTTCTTTGTGTTTAGTATACCACTTCCATACTAAAGCAACTACCTTAGAGCACTTAATTCCAATTACTTCCCTTCCAACTTTTGGGTTATTATAACACATTGTTACGTTACTTGTTTTTATCAGAAATATTTAATCAAATTTACCCACATATATTTCCTTTCTATTACCTCTTTCGTTGTGTACCTAATTGGTACATGTGTGTGTGTGGGGGGGTATGTGTGTATGTGTTCTCTCTCGTTATTTCTATTCTTGGCTCTTTTCCTCTTTCACTGTGTTCCTTTTTCTTTTATTCCTTTACAAAAAATTAGAACTCCTTTTAGTATCATTTTTGGGTCCGTCTTTTGTTAAATTCTCATTTTTCAAAACATATCACTTTGATATGATATTTTGCTGCATATAGAATTCTAAGTTGCCAATTATTTTTTTTTCAGCAATTTAAAATACTGCTCTATTCTCAGCTGGCTTTCTTTGTATTTTGGTTTTGTTTTTTGTTTTTAGTCTCCCAGAATTCAGCCATAATTCTTACAGTGGGACTTTGGAGGAAAAAAAAAATACATCCTTTGCCTCTGGCTACCTTTAAAATTTTCTCTCTGGTGTTAGTTTCCAATAACTTGATGATGATATGTGTATATGTAGCTTTGTTTGCTTGCTTTTGTATTGGACTTCATGGTCCAATGTTGAATTTGTGGTTGGATGTATTAGAAGTTTTTCTGGTTGGGCATATTAGAAATTTATTACCTTCTCAACTATTACTTCTTTGCTTTCTGTTACCTCCTTCTGGGACTGCAATTAAATCTTATATATGTATTCCCAATCTTGACCTTCTGTCTCATGATCTTTGCTGATGCTTTTGTTTCTTTATGCTACTTTATAGTTTGTTCTGACCTAACTTCCATGTCACCAGCTTTTTCTTTAGCTATTAAACTTTTATACTGATTTATTAATTTTAGTGATTATTTTTTGGTTAGGAAATAGAAAATATCCATTTGTTTTTTTATAGGTTCAAATTTTCTGTTGAAATACTCCATCTAATCTCTAAATATTTATTGCTATTGAATTTAAACTCTGCATCTGATGCCTCTAATAACCCAAATCTCCTATGAGTCTTCCTCTTGTCTTTTTTTTTTTCTTGATGCTTGGCCCCTTCTCATGTTTTTACATTTCTGATTTTATGAATCCCAGGCATTTTATCAAAAAAAAATTGTAGAAAATTTGAGGCTTTGGATAATGTTACATTTCCCCAAGAGCATTTATATTTTTTGTATGAGGGTATTTAAGGAAGGAGAAAATCACTTCAATCCAAGTATTCAAGTCCAGATTTAATTTTTATGTGAGCTCGTATATATCAATATGCTTCTGTTGCTACTACACAGCCCTTTGGAATTCCCATCTGAAAGATTGCTGTTTAGAGAGCTTTTCTTTCTTGGTACATCCAAATATCCAATTTTTGTTTGCACAGTCCTGTGTGATTATTAAATGTTCTGTTGAATTTCTAAACATCTCAGGAGCCATTTTAGAATCAGTCTTCTGTTAAAATTGGAATGTTAATTCCAACTGTTTGCATTTCCCTTCTGTACGCCTTTCTAATTCCTTCAAAAGTTGTTTTGTATCTTTCATTCATCTTTTCTAGTTCTTTTTGGTAGAAGGGTTGTTCTGATAAAAGCTAATTTATTATAGACAAATTGCATCTCGTGCTCAGTTTTCAATTGGATAGAATCGGATTCCAACTTAGCTCACATGTTTTTGTCAGCATAATACTACATAACACTTTTGTTTTCCATGCACAAAATTCCAATATTCTATCATTCCTTAGAAATTATTTTTGTATTGGTACTCTTTCTTTTTAACCAGTAACAAATCTTTTTATGGATAACATTTCAGGGTCCCAGTGACTTACAAGATTGAGCTAAGGTATGAGTATGTATAATATATCCTAAGTAGACTGAATGAGATATTACTTTTTCTTAGTATAAAACAAGTTCATGGGAATATTTTTAACACAGATATGGTGAATTGTTTTGATTGTATGAATGCTTTGTGTTTCAACAATTTTATTTTTGCCTCTGAAAAGATCTAAATAGCTTTTAAAACTGAAAAAACCTATCACATATCAGATTCCTCCTTCTGGCCCTAGCCTACCTTTCTTTTCTTGCTGTTTTCCTACAGAAACTACTAAGTCCCAACAAAGTGATGAACAATTTACCATTGTTGAAATGTACTTTTATTTCCTATGTCCATGCTTTGGCTTATGCCGTTAATTCTTCTTGGAGTATATTCCATTTCCAACATCACTTGAAATCTTATACATTGGATAAGAATCCACTTAAATGGCATAACTCCCATGATGGGTGTTAAAGTCATTCAAGCCAGCTTTGAAAGAAAGGAAATTATCTATAATTCTGTGACATGTGCATACATTTTTGCCTAGTATGCCTATGTAATATGCATGCATTTTATAACATAATGTTTTGCCCCATAGTTACTGTGTATCTTTGTTACTTCACACATTACTGTAATCATCTTGATACAGGAGCCTGATGCTAAATACTGTGCAATCCCCAAACTTGAGGGTTTTCATATAGGAGCTATTTACTTAAAGTCATGAGAGTTAGTTAAAACCAGATGGAGCAAATAGTAGGATTACATTATTTCTATTTTTTATATCTAATAGAATTTTACAAGTTTTTAAAAATTATTTGTAAAGATGAAAGAAATAATTGTACAGCATAAAATACATAAAACTACTTTAGACACAGAAATACAGATAGCAGGAATCTTGTACATATTATGAACTCTTGGATTCACAGCATTTTAATGGAAATACTATGATACTAACTCTCACTAGAATTTTGTTCATAATCAATTTTAAAATCCATATTCCTTTTTTGGAATTGTTTTTCTTACTATTTTTCTATTATCCCCACTCAGATCAATTGGTTGAAAAGTTGGAAAGTAAATACCTCACTGGAGATGCCTAAGCTTTAACAATATTCCGCTGGAAGCACTTGTCTAAAGCTATAAAATCTGCTTGACATTTTACAAGAATAATAATTTAAAACCTCAAACTGTTATCTCTGAAAATTTATGATGTGCCTCATAGGGTAGAAATAAACAAATCTCTACAACATTTGGGCTTGACAATTGTTTATTTTTTAATGACAACCCATTTCTATTTTTAATAGTACTTATTTTTGTAAACAGAAGGATCAAGCCTATCAAGGACATGCTCCAAATGCAAAGGATGGGTTCCCAGAACACTGGAAAACAGCATTCATGTTGTGCCCATTATTTATTATTGACATAATGGGTGGCAGATTCTTGCTAAATGTCACAGATCCCATTTTCTTTCTTTTTTTTTTTTCCATGTTTCCCCACCTGTCAATTCTCATGCAGTCAGCATGGTATTTGTTTAAACATTGTGTTCCTTCTACAACTTATAGTGGAACCAGTTACAGAAATTCATCAGTCAGATTTTAGTTGACAGTTTTCAAACTGAAACATGGTGCAGAAGGGAACCCAGCTTGCTCTTCCCCAGGTGCATTTTCTCTGTCATGCCAAAAGGAGCATAAAATAATATATGATTGTCAGTTAGGGAAGCAAATAGAATTCAGAGATACCCAAGGGGAAGAAAATGTTGACTGTGCAAGTAAGACTATTTTTATACTTACATTTTTAACTATCCACATTCATTAATGAAGAGAAGGAGAGCAGCTTGGGGAGTCATTGTAATAACAAAATGCAGATTTACCCACTGTATAAATAGAGTGGTTTATTAAAAACTGAGACCTTATACTATAAGTAGCTTTAGGTAGGCTAGGAAAGAAATCTGCTTTTCAAGGTGATATGAAAATCATGAGAAAATTCTTCTATAAGATAATTAAGCTCTTCATGTTGAAAATAATGGCCAATATGTTTGAGGTCATCTACACATACGTAGTTGAGAATGACATTGTCTTTCTCTCTTGTGTTTTTTTTCATATAAAATCCATAATTTCATTTTCAAATACAAATCCATGAATAATAGCATTGAAATAAAATGTCACTTATTTCCTCCTTTTTCCTAGAACTAAATTCACAGTAATAACTTCTCATTTCAATTAATACAAGGCATCTATTTAAAGTATATGATTTAATGAGTTTTGAGAATTGGGGAAGAGCTGAAGCCACAGTCACAATGAGGACAAAAAATATTTTTCAGCCCAAATAGGGTCTCTTTGTCCCTTAGCTGCCCATTCTCTATTTTGCCCCAGGCAACCAGTCATCTGCTTTATGTCTGTAGATTAACTTGTATGTTCTGGAATTTTGTAGAAAAGGGATAATACAGTATGTGTTTTTTTTTTCCACCTGGCTTCTTTTAAACTAAGAAACATAACTAGAGATTCATCCATTTGCTTATGCACATCAGTCATTCCTTGCTTTTGTTTGCTGATTATCATTTGATCATATTTTTGTTTTCTTCATCTAACCGCCTGATAATAGATGTTTGAATGATTTCTAATTTTTTAATATTGTAAATAAGACTGATATGAAGATCTGTGCATGAGTTTCTCTGTATATGTGTGTATGCTTTTATATCCTTTGAATAATATAATATATAGGTGTAGAAGGCCTGAGTTACATACTAAGTGTATATTTTTTATGTTTTCCAAAGGGTTGCACCATTTTATATTTCTTCCAGGAATGTATAAGAATTCCAGTTTCTTCACATCTTGGCCAGAATTTAATAGTATGAATGCTTTTTTCAATTTAGCTACTCCAAGGAATAGTGTTCTTATATGCTTTATATGCATTTCCCTAATAACTAGTGATGGTGGGCATCTTGTTCAATACTTACTTGCCATCTTCAGATTTCCTTTTCTGAATTGCTGTTGAAATATTTTGCCCATTTTATTGGGTTATTTGTCTTCTTATTAAGTGCTTAAAGTTCTTGTTATATTCTGGAGACAAGCTCATTTTCAAACATATGCATTGGGCTCTCCTTCTAGTTTGGTTATAAAGTACTTTTTTTTAAACTTTCACTTAATTGACGTTACCTTGCTTGAGAGAATGGAGTTTAAAGATGTCTGGAAGTCTCTGAAAATCATAGGATTACATGGAAAGTGGCACATAACAGAGGCACAGATTTGGACTTACTTTAGTAAAGCCTTCCCTTTTCTTGTTGCCTAAGTTATTTCTTGATAGTATATGACCTCTGAAGAGAACTTATTATTTACCTCCAGTCCCAATACTGGTATAAAACTCTATAGACGGGGCTACTTTGTCCTATTTCCTAAAGTATTCTTTCTGTTGTATTGTCTACCCAAGCTGAAACCATAACCTCTTACATCAAATGCTCAGAGATTTTTGGGAAAACAGTGGATAATGCATCTTTCATTTTAAAAAATTCTTCAAATTAGTTTCAGAGGTAGAATTTAGTGATTCATCTGCATATAATACCCAGTGTTCATTACATCACAAGCCCTCCTTAATGCCCGTTGCCCAGTTACTCCAGCACTCCAGCCCTCCAGCAACCCTCAGTTTGTTTCCTAGAGTTCAGTGTCTCTTGTGGTTTGCTTCCCTCCATGTTTTTATCTTATTTTATTTTTTCCTTCCCTTCCCCCATGTGCATTTTTTTTGTTGTTCTTAAATTCCACATATGAGTGAAATCATATGGTGTCTGTCTTTCTCTGACCTAATTCACTTCGCATAATGTACTCTAGTTCCATCCACATTGTTGAGAATGGCAAGATTTCATTCTTTTTGATGGCTGAGTTATATATACAATGCTTCTTCCTTATAGACTAGTACTTGAGCACTGGAGATTGCCACATGATCCGAACTTGTGTGTTAAGGAAGGCAGGGCCCAGGCTCCCCCCTTGCGAGGGGACTTTGTGTCATTTGGAATGAAACTCAGGATCTCCTTAAGAACCTATCTCAGTCCAGACTACTTTACACTGTATTTGTTCTTCTAAGAGAGAAGGGTTTTGTGCAGGTGGATAGGTCTTTTACAGGGTCGGTGCATGTGTGACAGCATCAGTCTGTAGAGGATGGGTCTCTTGATCATATTTTTTTATGTAAGAGGTATGAATTTCTTTTTTTTTTTACATTAAACTGACAGTATGTTTATTTGTTCTCTTTTTAGAATTTTTAAAATTTTTTTCATAAACATATAATGTATTATTAGTCCCAGGGGTACAGGTCTGTGAATCACCAGGTTTACACACTCACAGCACTCACCATAGCACATACCCTCCCCAATGTCCATAACCCCCCCTTTCCCCCCCAGTTTGTTTTGTGGCATTAAGAGTCTCTTATGGTTTGTCTCCCTCCCGATCCCATCTTGTTTCATTTATTCTTTTCCTACAAGAGGTATGGATTTCTTAAGAATGTGTTTCTAAGAATACACAATTTGGAGTCTTAATCAATATTAACTGTGTGTGTGTGTGTGTGTGTGTGTGTGTGACTACTGTGGCACACAGTGGAAGGATGATAACAATGCCAGCCTGGTCAGTTTTTTAGTGCATCACTCTGCCTACTACACAAAATGTTCACATGTTTCTGGACAGCTAATTGTCAGCCTCAGCCTAAACTAGTTTTATTAAAAGGGAATGGGGGCAAGTGTATTAAATCCTTCCAAATATGTTTCAAATGTTAAAATGAAAAACCACTACTTATACATTTTATTGTCACTGAGTATAAAGAAACACAACAAATACCATGTTGATTTTGCATCATTTTTTAAAAAGATTTTATTTATTTATTTGATAGAATGAGAGAGATCACAAGTAGGCAGAGAGACAGGCAGAGAGAGAGGGGGAAGCAGGCTCCCTGCTGAGCAGAGAGTCCTATGCGATTTGGGGCAGGGCTCAATCCCAGGCCCTTGAGATCATGACCTGAGCTGAAGGCAGAAGCTTCTCTGAGATCATGACCTGAGCCACCCAGGTGCCCAATTTCACATCATTTTTAAGCTGATGGGAATTCTATATGTGATTAATAATGTAATTTCCAAATTATGACATTTGATTAAATTCCTAATGAAGGGTTTAAGGACTGAGAAAATAAATAAAACTACAGATCTTACAATACTTTCCTTGGTCACGAAAAAATGATGAGACCCTCCTCTCTTGGTTATGCTTCTCATGAGTAATACGTTTTTTCTTCCTTGATAAAGATCCTTCCTTGATAAAGTGTAATAATCCAGACTTGCAGTCATGTGCTGCACCATCTCTGTTTTTGATTTTTATCTTTAAAAGTGAAAAAAGACAAGTTGTTTTTCAGATGGCAGTGCTCCACAAATGCCACAGGGTAGCTGAGTTTAAATAGAAATACGTAACAGATTTTTTTTAGGTATTATTCTAACTAAGCCAGGTATTTCATACATCCATAGTTGCAATATATTCTAAAGCAGTAACATTTAAAGTGATTCAAAGCCATGTAAATGCTTTGCTGCTAACTTGTCTCTTTAAAGTGTCCAATTTTCAGAATGTCTCATTTTATCTGTTCTGCAGTGCTGTAGAGAAAACATCTTGCAAAACACTTATTTCCTACATACTCCATCTTTGTCTTGCATACTGAGCTTAGGGAGAAACAAGGCTCCTGGAATGATCTGTTCCTTGCCCTTTCCCTTCTAAAGCCCCACAGAGCCAACTGTAGACCCAGGAAGCTTCACTGGTAGTTACACCAACATTAAATGAAGAAGTAATTCCCATACGCAAAACTTGTCTAAGCAATTGGAAGAGAAAGCCTAATAACAAAGGATAAGCAAGAACATTATGAGAAAGAAATATTGCCAGTTAGCCACAAGTGTGAATATAGAGGCAAATTCCTCAACAGAATAACAAACATAATCTAGCAATATTAATTGTATCATAACCAACTTGGTTTTATTCCAGAAAGCAAAATTTGTATGTTTGTTTCATATTAGAAAATCAATTATTGTGATTCACTACACTCGTAAATTAAAGAACTCATAAAATAAAGAATGGTAATAGACAGGAAAAGCATTTCACTAAATTCAACATCATTCATTAAAAAAAAAAGACCTCTCAGAAACCAGTATTAAATAGTAACTGTAATCATGATAATGAAATCCTCCCTCTTTGTGTTTGAAAACTTGAGTTTGCTTCTAGAAGGATTCAGTTCCTCCTTATAGAAGCTGGCTTTTCATAACTAATCAGGGTGGGAAACAGATTGTAGATGTATGACATTAAAACATCTGAATTTTGGACTGCTCCCAGCACTCCCTCCTGCACTGAGCAGGAGCAGTGGAACCAAAGCTTATGGCATTGTTTGTCCTATCTTAGCATGCTTTGGAATGACTGGAAAGGCTGTGAAAAAGATGGCTGTGTCCCACTCCCTGAATATCTGATCTAGAGCATCTAGATGGAGACCTGATAATTTTCATTTCTAGTAAGTTCCCAGGTGATATTGTTGCTGCTTGTTCGGGTACCCAACTTTGAGAACTATTGGCCCAGAACAGTGAGTGTGATGTTTGAGTTGGAGAGACAAGGCAATGACTGTGGTTATTACTTTTAGTTGCCACTGCACAGAAGCTACATAGAGCTTTAAAATTCCAGTCTTTATGACACTTTTGGTTTACCCATGCTTGTTTTGTTTTGTTTATCTCACCTTTCTAGAAAACAGAGCTTGAGGTAAAGTCTTATTTGCTGAGATTTTACTGAGGGACATTATCCTAGTGAGGGATAGGAGAATGATACAGTGCCAGAAGAAGAGGAAACACATGTACTGTATTATTAAGATTGATATAGAGGGCAACTAGCTGCTTAATACTATGGGGATGTTTCTAGTCTCCTTCAGGGCTCTCTTTGAAGGGGAAAAACTAGAGAAAATGGATCTATCAGTGCCTATATCCCACTGTGAATGAACTTATTTAAATGCATTGGTTTCACAAGTATGCCCTGAAATTTCTCAGTAAATTGCGTCCTCACTGAAGCCCTGGGATGATAGGTGAGAAGTGCATGGTAGACGTTCAAGGAGAGACCATAGGCTTATGTATCCCTGATGGCCAGTGGAATCACACAACAGTGAGAACCGGATAATTCAAAATGAACATAAGAAATAGGCATCTTGTATACATCACTTTGATTTTTATTATCCCTGGCTTCCCATTGTAGGTTGCAATCACCATATGATATGATACATGGTTTCCATTGTGTCCAAACAAGATGCCTTTATTTTTCATATAAGGGGGGAGGTGAATGTTCTCTTTAAGATGATGGCCAGGTTCAATCTTTGAAAAAAACAGGTTTAATTAAATCACCTGTATTCAATCTCAAATTTGCTAGTTTCTCTTTTAGTACATTTCTTCCAAATTTGCTAGTTTTTCTTTTAGTACATTTCTTTTTGGTTTAAGGTAGAGTAAGCATTGGGACTTCTTGGGAACCAATCAGGTTGGTGTGTTCCCAGTCAGTTTTTCCTAAAATTTCCTGTGCCTTCTGACATTTCTTTCTTCTTTTTTTTTTTTTAATGTATTTAGGAGAGAGAAAGAAAATATGAGCAGCAGGGAGAGGCAGAGGGAGAAGCAGTCCCCCCGTCAATCAAGGAGCCCGATGTGGGGTTCAATCCCAAGACCCTGAAATCATGACCTGAGCCAAAGGTAGACGACTAACCAACTGAGCTACCCGGGTGCCCTCTGACACTTCCTAATAGTATTCCTCACTAATTATAACATTTCTACTTCATTTACTGAAAATCATTATCATATACAAAATTCAAGAAATGATTTTAGGAAACTATTGAAACTGGTCCCTTGTATGCTCACCATGACATTAAGTCTAATATCATTGGTAATTAACCCATATCAATAATTATCACCAACCCTGCATTGTATTTTACTACTCAGTACCATACCATCACAATCGTTTTCTATATATGTTATCCTAGGTCCTGATGACGTATTAGCTAAGTCTTCATTGCTATGCCTGTAACAGTTCTACCTCCCAGTAATTCCTCTTTTAAACTTACCTAGGTACAGGGTCAGTGTGAGTGGCTCCTGGCACAGCAAATGTACCCCTCCTGTTCCCAGTACGTCATCTGCATGCATCATTAGACCACTTCATCTGCATGTATCATTAGACCACATCAGACCAGAGTTTTTCCAAATCCCAGGTTACCGTGTGCAGTTTTTGGAGTAGCAGCTTTTTCAGTGCCTACTGAATCTCTTTCATTAGCTTCTACAAGTTGTAGGTCAGCCCAGCATCAATTGCAGAAGCAACAACCATACTGGAAGTATTTAACCAAATCTACAAATTACATAAAGTCAAACCTCTATTTTAAATCCATATTCTTTATCATTTCTAGTGATTCTGTTTCTCTGATCAACCACCAAGTGATAAAAAATTTAGTGCTGGAGATGGTCCTGAGGTAAAAACTTTTTTTTAAGATTTTATGTATTTATTTGACAGATATCACAAGTAGGCAGAACAGCAGGCAGAGAGAGAAGGGGGAAGCAGGTTCCCTGCTGAGCAGAGAGCCCAATGAGGGGCTCAATCTCAGGACCCTGAGATCATGACCCGAGCTGAAGGCAGAGCCACTGAGCCACCCAGGTGCCCCTGAAGTAAAAACTTCTTAAAGATGAACCTCTGAATTGATGATAGCTTCTTTGGGGTTGATTCTTTACTCTGATTAGGCTTACAGGAATTAATGAACCTATTTCCAGTGGTAAAGGGAGCATTGATAATCTATGATGTATAATGGCAGACAGTTGCTTTAATTTTCATCAGTAGAAACCTATAGAGTATAGGAGGAAGGCTTTGGATGGCCAAATACTGACTAACATAGAATACTTCAAAGAAAAGAAGCAGTATGATGGAATTGATCATTGTTTTTGAAGTATGCCGCAGAATTGGCAGATAATGATGAGCTCAGGGCTTTAAATTTCCAGCTCAAGTCCCATGCAAGGAAATTTGTATTATTTAACCTATTTTTCCTTCTTCCTTTCTCCTGTTCCCTTTTCATTTAAAGTAAGATGTATTTAAAGTATATAAGTTACATCTCAATGTTAACATTATAGGCAATCAAAAAGAGAACATGGCTCCATTAGGAAAGCAATAAATCTCACTCAAAGATAGAAAAAGGGAGTCTGTTTCATTTTTTTGAGGAGGTTAACTTATTTGTGGTTAGGTAAGGGTAGTGGTGTTTGGTAAAAGCATGGTTTTACTTTTTCCTTTATTTGAAAACTACAGTAAAAAAAAAAGGTATATTTTTCCTGTCACCTATGAATTATCTTTTTTAAACTTTGTTTTTGTTTTGATGATTTTGTTATTTTTAGTTTTACTGGATTGTTGGGAGAATGTTTTCATGTCTATTTTAGGGATTTATTGATACTTTCTTTGTGTGGTAAGTGAATAGATAAATAACCTGTGATAGAGACAATCCCTGGCAAGACAAGGGAATTATTGTTCAGCACTAAAAAGAATGAGCTACTAGGCCATGAAAAGAGACAGGGGAACCTTTAGTGCATGTTACTAAGTGGAAGACGCCAATCTGAGAAGGTTGCATACAGTATGCTTTAAACTATAAGACATCTTGAGAAAGCAAAACCATGGAGAATGTAAAAAGATCCACAGTTTTCCCAGTAAGAGGGGAGGGAGGGATGAATAATAGGCAGAGCACAGAGGATATTCAGAAAATTAAAACTAATCTGTATGATACATGTAATTAATACATTTGTTGAAACTCAAGGCATATATGTCACCAAGGCTAAAATCTTAGGTAAGCTGTGAATTTAGGGTGACTGTGATGTGTCAGCTTAGATTCATTGATAAATATACTACACTGATGTTGGGATTGAGATTAGGAGAAGATAGGAGTGTGTGTTGGGGGACAGACTATATGTGGGAATTCTTTGTACCTTGTGCTCAATTTGGCTGTGAAACCAAAACTGCTCTGAAACAGAAAGTCTTGGGTGCTGGGGTGGCTTAATCAGTTGGGTGTCTGCCTTCAGTTCAAGTCATAATCCTGGGGTCCAGGGATTGAACCCCACGTTAGACTCTCCACTCAGCCAGGAGTCCACTTCTCCATCTGTCCTTCCCCACTTCTTGTGCTCTCTCTCTCTCTCTCTCAAATAAACAAACAAAATCTTAAAAAAAAAGTTTGCTGTTGCATTTGGGCTTTACTTGCTTTCCTTTGTGCAACTCCTTTAGGTATATTTGAAACTTAATTATTGTTTCTTGAAGAAGGCTTGTATTGCTATATCCTTCCCTCTTAGTATTCCCTGTGCTACATCCCAGCGATTTTGAAGTGTGTTTTCATTTTCATTTGCTTTCATGTATTTTTAAAAATTTTTGTTGAATTTCCTTGCTGACCCATTTATTCTTAGTAGGATGTTTTTTAACCTCCATATATAATGGAATATTACTCAGCCATCAAAAGAAAGAAACTCATACCATTTGCAAAGACTTGGATAGAACTAGAGGGCATTATGCTAAGCAAAATAAGTCAGAGAAAGTTAAATATCATATGATCTCACTCTTGTGTGGAATTTAAGAAAAAAAATGAACATAGGGGAAGGGAAGGAAAAATAAAATTAGATGAAAACAGAGGGAGGCAAACGATAAGAGACCTTTAACTCTAGGAAACAAACAGGATTGCTAGAAGGGAGGTGGGTGGGGGTTTTGGGGTAAACTGGGTGATGGAAATTAAGGAGGGCATTTGATGTAAAGAGCACTGGGTGTTATATGCAACCAATGAATCAGTAAATTCTACCCCTGAAACTAATACTACAGTATATATTAACTAAAATTAATTTATATAAAAATGTTTAAAAAGTCAAAAATGCATAGCTTCTTGTATACTGTAGTCAGTAAATAATATCAGCTCTTCATCTTACTGATAGAATTTACAATTTTAACCCTTTCTGCTAAAGTTAGGTTTATCGGTATAATAAAGTGAGGTATCAATTAAGAGTAATGTTTCAGTGCATTCTACTGAATAGAAATGTATGTTTAGGCAACAGAAATTGAGATAAAGATTTTAGTTGTATACCATATTTGTCTACATATTCCTCAATAACCCTCCTTTTCTTGCTTCATTTCTCCATGCGTGCATCTGCCCTGCTGAATGATGAGGGTTCCAATGATTCATAGACTTATTAAGTAGGAAATATTTGAACAATTAAGATTGGTGTCTCTTGTTTGTACTGTTAGATCCTTTTGGCATCCTACCAATAGGCAGTGACTTTCCGCTTTTTTCTCCTACATAAACTATGTCCTGTACTAGATGCTAATATTTGCCATGATGATCATAGAAAATACCATTGGCTTGCAAGTCTCAAGCTGTAAGATATGGGGACACCTGGGTGGCTTAGTTGGTTAAGCATCTGCCTTAAGCTTGGGTCATGATCCCATGGTCCTGGGATCAAGTTACACATCATTCTCCTTGCTCTGTGGGGTGCCTGCTTCTCCCTCTGCCTGCCTCTTCCCCTACTTGTGCACTCTCTCTCTCTCTCTCTCTGACAAATAAAATCTTAAAAAAAAAAAAACCTACAAGATATAAAGCACGCATTGGAGTATTAGCAACATAATAACCCTTTCATCAAATGGAAATTTTACTTCAAAAGGATTAGGTAGGCATAAAACTTTAGGTCAGATTTCCATGTTGTTGGAACATCACAAGTCAACACAAAGTTGGTAATACAAATAGCAGACTGAAACAGTAACAAGTCTCAGTATAAACAGAACACATATGTAACCTAATTCTGAAGCTAGTATCTCTCTTACTTAAATTAACTGGTCTATTTGATGTGAATGAGGATGTTAGTAACAGTGTAGTTTTCAAACCAGAAGAGGAACAACATTCAGACTGACAGTTCTCAAAAGGACCCTAAAACTAATGGGTTGCCTCTCAACACCTTTATAAACCTTTGCAAACTTCTCCCAGAGTGGCTGTTAAAGGTACAAAGAGCAGATTAAATGAATGGGAAAATAAAGTAAGATAAATAGTGTAATGTTGAATCAATACACCATTTCAGGGAGTAACTTTCCAAATGGTACAGTCAGTCATGTTGATAAATGGCATTATATGTGATAGTTCCATGTTGCACGAAAAGTAGCATTCAAGCACCAGATGGAATGGGACTTGATAAAGGTTTATTTTCTATTCCTGGAATATTTAAAAAAATATTTTGGTTACCTTCAGAAAAGTTCATGAAGACAAAATTATCAAAGATGATTTGAAATTATCATATTTGGTATAATAAAGAGCCCAAATGACTTCATTTGAGTTCCTACACACCTGGTATATTTCTATTACAGCACTTACCTTCTATCCTGGATAATTTCTTATGTATATGTCTTATTACCCTTTAAATTTCTGACACTAGGTTTTCTTTCTGATAAGTCTTTTAATCTCCTCTTCCAACACATGGAGCACATACTAAATTAAGGTACAAATGAATGGAAGAACAGCTGAATTAATGAATAAATACTTGCCCACCTGCCTAGCTCTTTTCAGTTTCTATCTCTAATGTCAAATCTAGTTTCTTCCTGCTTTCCTCATTCCACATTTGCATTTCAAAACAGCGTAAATCTAATACCTATATTATTTCACTCCTTCTATTTACCCTAAAGCGGATGATATTTCTATCTTCTCTGGATAATTATTTCTTTGGAGAGGAGAAGGAAAGAAAAATGTTGCACAGATTTTGCTCATGTATCATTACATCTGAAAAGAGTACCTCTAAAATTTGGAAGTTCTTTTACTTGAGCAGTTTATAGCCCAAACATTTGTTGTACTACAAAGGAAAGGGAGGAAATTCCCACCAATAGAACTGTCTGCCAAAGTAATTTAAGATGGAAGTAGGGCGTAAATTACATCTCTACAAGAGAGTAGAAAAGTGGGTCTCCTCTGCCACTTGGGAGAATAAATTCTAAGTAGCACATGAAATGGAACGACTTAATTTTGTACATTACAGTGCTTGGCAATTGAATGGATGGGCACTCTTTTAGCTCCTGCCAAATGCTACTGACCTGAATCCAAGTCTTGTTGGAAGATAAGGGCAATGAGGGTCAATCCAATTTGATCTTTTAATTCCTGCGTTAAGTAAAGGCTCTCTTGGACAGATAAGATGAAGTTCTCTGTTATGTGTGCTTCTAAGCACAATTCCAAGAATAGTTTTTCTGCTTAGCACAGAACCCAGGACTCTCATTCAGTGACAGATAATAGAGGAAGGAGAATTGGTCTTTCCACCATTTTTTCCCCGAAGGACTACAAGTCCTTGCAACTGCTTTAACTTTCTATTTAAGTGACTCCCCTCTCCCTCCCTACCCCCGAATTCTGGGAATAAATTGTTTGACAGTCTTAAATTACAACATGTGAAAGGTCTTCCGTTTTTTTGTATCTGTCTTTGGAGGTTTGAAAAGTTAGGAACCACTGAGATCGATGTTATTTTTAACACCAGATCTGAGTTTCAGGAATGGAAAATACAGAAATGTGGTACAGATCTGAAGGTGAAACCACAGAGGTGTGAAAGGAAAGGCAAGTTAAGAGGCTTTCTGCAGGGCACCTGGGTGTCTCAGTGCATTGGGCCTCTGGCTTCAGCTCAGGTCATGATCCCAGGGTCCTGGGATGGAGCCCCACATCAGGCTGTCTCTGCTCAGCGGGGAGCCTGCTTCCCCGGCCTCTCTCTGCCTGCCTCTCTGCCTACTTGTGATCTGTCTCTCTGTCAAATAAATAAGTGAAATCTTAAAAAAAAAAAAAAAGAGAGACTTTCTGCAACAGGATGGGAGAAATATGATAAGGGTCTGATCTAAAGCATATTAGCCAGACAGAAAGGTGTGAGTGTAACCTGTTTAGATTGACCAATCTTTTCAAACAATTGGAGATGAAGATAAAAATTGAAGATTGTCTATGATTTTTGTCATAGATAACTAATAGAATTAATTTAGAAGGAAAAGGTAGATGAAGAATGGCTGGCTTTTTGTAATATCTAAGGGAAAAAATGGCACAATGCAAACTGAGATTGACAGACCCAGGATTCCTTGGAAGGGAGCTATTTTGGGGAAGTTAGAAGTATGAAATCAGAATGGAAGGTAATAATATTAATTTTCCTTTTAAATGAGAAAGTTTGGTACAGAGTTGTTTTTTCTCAGAATACCATTAATACATGGGAATATATTAGTTTGCTTGGGCTGCTCTAAGAAAGGACCATGCACTTCTGGATGGACATTTATTTCTCACAATGATAAAAGCTGGAGCACTGGTGTAATTGGATTCTGGGGGGAGCCGTCTTCCTGACTTACAGATAACCACCTTCTCACTTTGTGCTCACATGGCCTTTCCTTAGTAGGTGTGTATGGAGTGAGAGAGAATTCTCTTTCTTATAGTCACCAGTCCTATTAAGTTAGAATCCTATCCTTAAGACTTGACTTAACCTTAATTACTCCCTAGGAGTCCTATCTTCAAAAATGGTCACTTTGGAGTTAGGGCTTCAACATGAATTTTGGGGGGACCCAATAGACCAGCACAAGCAAAACATGATGGAACTGAATGGAATAAACCTTAAATTAATTTAGGAGTACAAAATTTCCAATACGTAGTATAGTCCTCAAGAATATTGCTATAGTACTATGTATATAAACTGTACATACTATATTATTATATATAACATAAGTAAACATAAATAAGCAAAATAATTATTGATTAGTATAATTTAATATAACATCATATAATATACAATATATATAAATATATGTATATAAGTATAGAAAGAAAGCTATGTTTCTTGTCAGTATTTCTAATGAAACCTACAGAGCTCTTACAGGTACAAATCATCAGTGACATTTAAATTAGTCATGTGTTTTGACTCTGTAGACATGGTTTTATTCTTTGAAAGGAGTGCAGTGTGTCAGAGAAATTGGAATTAGTTATCAACTCTTAGGCAAAAGAAAAAGCACATCTGTTGGAAACACATCTATATAGGAAGCAAGGGACAAAGCGCTCCTTAAAGCAATGTGACTTGTACAAAGAGAGTTAGACAATTACACATTGAGTGTTTACACTTTGACATACATTTTCCAAAGTACCTTTGAAGTGCTTCCAACTCCTTCTTTGGCATATAACGTAATTGCAAAACAATAACCAGAAATATATATTCTTGAAATAGGCGGTATCCAAATGGACTTTACTGCTAAAGGTCAAGGAGAAAATTATCTGTGAAAAAAAATAAAGATGACTAAATCCTCAAAAAGAAAAAAATATTCTCACGATGGTGGATCTATTTTTTTGTTTTGTTTGGCTTCTGATCAAATATCAATGTGTAATTAGAATTTTATATTTGTGGCTCCTTAATATATTCATTTATATTTGCCCTAACTCACTCTAATACGTGACCTCATGTTCCCGTTTCAGAAAAGCAGTCATTAGACCAGCCCAGGCTTCAGAGTGGCTTTGTAGATAGGTTTCAAAAATCATTAGTCTGTCAACAATTTTGATGGGCCTGTAAAATATTGTGACCCTCCTTATAGTTATCCATGTCACCCCATCTACTGTTTCCTTGGCCCTAGGTTTTCCTCCTGACCCCTCTGCCATTAGGACAAAAGGATGTATGCAAACCTCCACAAAGTAATTGGTCTTAACATTTGTGACCCTAAAATAACAGGAATATAAGGGTGAATAATGAGCCCATGGCCATTCATTGAGCAATTAATATTTTACAGTCATTTTGATGCAGCTTTCCTTTTGTGTCCCATACCTAGTGATATTGTTACTCCTAATACTTTCACGTTATTTTTTTAATTGATTATTTTTTAAAATTTAAATTCAATTAATTAACATAGAATGTATTATTTGCTTCAGGGGTGCAGGTGTTTGATTCATCAGTCTTAGCTAATACCCAGTGCTCATTACAAGGCATACCCTCCCCAATGCCCAACATCCAGTCACCCCATCCCTCCCACCTGCCTCCCCTCCAGCAACCCTCAGTTTGTTTTGTGAGATTGAGTCTCTTATGGTTTGTTTCCCTCTCTGGTTTCATCTTGTTTCATTTTTCCCTCCCTTCCTGTATGATTCTCTGTCCTGCTTCCAAATACCTATTTTAAGTGTAGTGCCCATCACAGTTGCTTAAAGTAAGGTGTAATTGGCATACATCATATTTCAGGTGTGTGACATGATTTCATATTTATATATGTTGTGAAATGATCACTATAATATGTCTAATTTGTGTCACTTTCCATAGTTTGTAGAACTTTTTTCTAGTGATGAGAACTTTTTGCTGTTCTCTCAGCAACTTTCACATATATAATATAATATTATTAATTGTAGTCACCATGCTATATGTTATGTCCCTGTGACTTACTTGCTTAGTAACTGAAAGTGTATACCTTTTGACCCCTTCATGCATTTTACCCACACTCACCCCTGTGTCACCATTGATCTGTTCACTTTATTTATGAAGTTGACTTTATGGGTTTTGTTTTTGTTGTTTTAGACTCTACATAAGAATGGGATCATATGGTATTTGTCTTTCTCTGTCTGAATGACTTCAACTAGCATTTTTGTCCTTAAGGTGCATGTACACTCCCACAAATGACATGATGTTCTTTTCTATGGCTGAAAAACACTCCATTGTGTGTGTGTGTGTGTGTGTGTGTGTGTGTACACAAACATACACATACCACATCTTCCTTATTCATTCACTCACCAATGGACACCTAACTTGTTTTCTGTATCTTGGTCATTGTAAATAAGGCTGTAATAAGCATGGAGGTCAATATGCATTTTTGAGTTAATATTTTCATTTTCTTTGGATAAATGTCCAGAATGGAAATGTTGGATCATACGGTAGTTTTATTGTTAATTTTTGGAGCAACCTCATACATTCTTACCAATAGTTACAAAGGTTCCCTTTTTTCTATATTCTTGTTAAGGCTTGTTATTTCATCTTTTTGATAATAGTCATTCTAACAGTTGTGAAATGACATTTTGGTTTTGATTTGCATTTTCCTGAAGATTAGTGATGATGAGTACTTTTTATGTGTCTGTCGTTGGTCTATATGTCCTTCTTAGAAAAATGTTCAGATCTTCTGCCCACTTTTTAATTGGATTTTTTTTGCTCATATATTTTGGATATCAATCTCTTATAAGATACATGATTTGTAATTATTTTTTCCTATTCAGTAGGCTGCCTTTTCATTTTGTTGATGGTTTCCTATGGTGTGCAGAAGCTATTTAGTCTAGTGTAGTCCCACTTATTTATTTTTGCTTCTGTTGCTTTTGTTTTGGCATCACATAAAAAAATCACCATCAAGGGGCGCCTGGGTGGCTCAGTGGGTTAAAGCCTCTGCCTTTGGCTCAGGTCATGATCCCAGGGTCCTGGAATCGAGCCCCGCATTGGGCTCTCTGCTCAGAAGGGAGCCTGCTTCCTCCTCTCTCTCTGCCTGCCTCTCTGCCTACTTGTGATCTCTGTCTGTGAAATAAATAAATAAATAAATAATCTTAAAAAAAAATCACCATCAAGATTTATGTCAAGTAGTTTTTACGTGTATACATTAATCTGTGAAAAATACATGTATTTATGTATACTATAAATTTGTATATTTTCCATATTTATGCAATGTGTTCCTTTTGTTGAGAAGCATCCAGTGGGTGTATGTATGTGTGTGTAAGTTCCAATTGAACACTCACCAGAAGAGATTTAAATACTATAGCACACATTCCTATTTAGAGCACTGAACCTCTTGCTAGTGTCACAGAATTACTCTATGTACTGACATTGTTGCCCAGGGGTGGGTGGTATGTATCTGTTATAAACATTTTACATGAAGTAAACTGATCTCTAGGCATAGGTCCAAATTACAGGGACTGCGGTCCTCTCTTTCCCTCTCTGTAAATATTGGAAGAGCTACCCAAAGATAGTGCTATATTTATGTTATAGGCAAATGAGGGACCAGAGGAAATGAGTGAAGAGAGAATTCCATGTTCAGTCAGAAAAAGAAGAAATTAGCACTTTTTATCATTAGGTGAAGGTTTCATAGACAAGGGTTATTGGAACATCCTACATTTCCTGCACTAGGTAAATTTCAGGAAAAGTTACCAGCCAAAAGATTTAACCTTTATATGATATCATTTTCAAATTCCTTTGCTGGGGCAATGTGTTTGTTCCTTTGCCTTCTCGAATGCAGGTTCATGTTATCGGGGATAGCTAAAGTTGCTTAATGCATAACAATGGTGGTGAAATTGAAATCTTAAAGTGAAGTTTAATGTTATCTCTCTTTTGAAAATTATTGGACTGAAACTCTTTGTTATCATTCTTTTCAAACTTTTTGACTTACCATCATCTACCTGGTTTAAAACACTAAAAAAATTACAACAGTGCCGTAAATCTTTGATTTTTAACTAACAGAGATGAGTACATTGAAGCAGGCAGATGATGGAAATGAATGTCATGTCAGCATTTGTACTAAATTAGCTATTTATCTTTTGCCATGTTCAACAGTGTGCTCTATTTTGTGAGTGCTAAAAATAATGGCTGCCAACTTTCGATAGACTATCTAAAGTGGCCTATACATGAAATTATTGAGACAAATAAAAGAGAAAGATTTAAAGGTAAGAATGTGTCTATTTACATTGGAAGAAGTGTAGGGAGAGTCAAGGGAAACTCTACAGAGAACAGAATCATAGAAGCCTTTAACCACAGACAGACCATTCGGTCAGATGGAAGACTAGGTAAACAGATAACATTCCTGGAAAATGAACTGAGTCAAATGTACTCCAGCTGGGCATGAACAGTAGAAGAAAACAGTACAAGAGCGCCCTCAACATCTGCTGGGCAGTACCATTGCACAGTGCTGTGTAACTCTCAGTGCTCAGAACACCTAGCATAATAGTGCAGGTACTCCATTGACATAACTCTGGAAATGTTTTTAGCTGCAAATGTAAATCATTGCTCCCCATTCCTCTTGTGGATTGTGATAAGCAAAATGTAGTTTAGTGTTCAACTGTACACTGATTTTTACTATGTTGAAATATCTTATAGACATTCATCTTTCTACCAGAATTAGGTTTCTTTAGAGAGATACTGTCTCAATACTTTGGCAGGGTCTTTCAGGATTTATGTCTTTGGTGAGGAAAAAATGAGAATACTTTTCAGACCAGTGTATTATTTATGGACTCAAAAATTCAAGTCTCATCTTCCAGTTTTTTTTTAAGAGTAATAACATGGAAAATAAATGGTCCTGAGTCATGGAAACCACAATTTGTTCCTTATGTTCTCCAGTAGAAAAATAAATTATATCCCATTTACCTACAAAAAAAAAGAAGAAATAATGTGATTGGGAACCATATTAGGGGGGATACAAGTTCCTCACCAGCACTTAAAGTAGGAGCTACTTCTCAGTGTATGGGATATGGCTCATTTGAGGTGTACTCATTGGCATATGGATTTGCTCAAATACAGAGAGCAAAATTTTTTTCTGCATTTGTGGAATACTGATCTGGTTATTTTTAGGTGGGCATGCCTGCTAGCAGAAAGAAAGGTTTCTCAACGCTCTCATATTGGCTTTGAAAACTATTAGTGAGACACCAAGGAGGTAATGACAACAGGTAAAAGTTATGGAAAGAACCTAGATGTCCATCAACAGATGAATGGATAAAGAAGATGTGGTATATATATACGATGGAATACTATGCAGCCATCAAAAGAAATGAAATCTTACCATTTGCGACGACATGGATGGAACTAGAGCGTATTATGCTTAGTGAAATAAGTCAACTGGAGAAAGACAACTACCACATGATCTCCCTGATATGAGGAAGTGGAGATGCAACGGGGGTGGGAGTTAAGGTGGTAGGAAAAGTAAAAATGAAACAAGATGGGATCGGGAGGGAGACAAACCAAAAGAGACTCTTAATGTCATAAAACAAACTGAGGGGGGTGGGGGGAAGAGGGGTTGGGTGAGGGTGGTGGGGTTACATCATATGTTTAAATAAAGCTTAAATAAAGTAAAAAAAAAAGAAATAAACCACACATTTATCAAAAAAAAAAAAAAGTTACTGAAATTTGGTCTCATTCCTCTATGTAAGTCTGAGAAGATAATCCTCTTATGCAAATGCAGGCAGAGTTGGTTCTTTGAAAAAAAAAAAAGTGGTACTAATTATTGCAAAGCTGTTTATTAGTTTTAGCTGAGGAGGTTTAAACATGTTAGGATCTCCCTTTTTTCCTCCCCCCTTATTTGTCTTCTGTACTTCTTTCAGTCCAAAGGCCATTAGGAAAACATGAGGAGAGCAGCCTTAGAGGCTATGGAGACTGGTTACAGGGAAATTAAGACAAAGTGAGTATATCAAGGATAGCATAGCTAAGCTTCTCACTGTTAGGAGAAAGAAATGACAGATAGGAAATGGGAGAAAGTTAAAATGGACATTGTAACATTTGATAGACATTAATAATATGGGTATGAACTCATGGTTTTATATATCTATGTAGAGACTAGATACAGACCTAGATACAGAAATTAAATACCAAAGTACAAAGTGTGTATTGTCTATTCTATCTTTGGCCACTTGCTATGATAGAAAAAAACAAATGTTGGCTTGAAGAGGCTCCTACGGCAAAATCTAGGACAATTGGGCGTCTAAATAAATGTTAATTGCAATAGGTAGCATTGAATTATATCCCACTGAATAAAAGAGGTTGCTGGAGGGGAGGTAGGTGGATGGATGGGGTAATTAGGTTATGGGGCATTAAGGAGGGCACTTGATGTCGTGAGCACTGGGTGCTATATGCAACTGATGTCACTAAATTCTTCCCTGAAATGAATAATACAGTATATGTTAACTAAATTTAAATAAAAATTTAAAAAGAACAAAAAAGAGAAATCTAGGAGGCTCCGATGAAATAAGTGAGCACATCAATGTGGAGTAGAATAAAAGCTTTTATATACAGAATGACAAATAATAAATGTAGAAGAAATGGTAGAACTGGAAGATTATAATTTGGGAACAACTGCAGCAAAAACTTGGTCAACAAAGAACATGAATGGATATTAAATGTGGATGAAAGTTTAATGACCAATAAAATATTTATGTAGTCTCTAAAAATCTTACAAAACACTTATAAATACAGTGGAGAAAGAGCAGCTTTAGAGGAGAGTAATTTGAGCAGACTATTACCAAGCCCTCCAACAACTGGTGACGATTTTCACCAGAGGTGGGACATACTGATGTTACACATCTCCTGATGGGATACAGGAAAAAAATAATATCACTTTGGTGATTTTTTTCTGCCAAAAATGCATAGCTTGAATCCGGTCATGAGGAAACATTAAACAAATTTAACTGGAAGAATATTTTACAAAATAACTGGTATATATTAAATATAAAAGTTAGTAAGGTGGAAGAACTGTGAAACTCTTACAGACTTAAGGTAGAAAGAGCTGTGGCATCCAAGTGTAAAACATCATCCTGGTATGGATCATTTTGCTTCAAAGTATATTATTGGGATTATTGGCCAAACTTGATGAGATTTCTGGATGAAGGGTATATGGGATTTCTTTGTACTCCACTTAAAATTTTGTTTTGTAAATTATTTCAAAAAGTATGAACTATACCAAGGTACCCCCTCACACAATGTTAAATCAGGATCTCTGAGGTTGGATAAATTTTGGAAAGATTCTCAAGTAACTAACATGTAGCTAAGGTTGGGTATAGCTGGTTGAGGCTGAGTCTGAGCAACAGTTCATTAAGACCAGAACTTGCAACAGGAGGAATTCTAAAATGAGTCTATTTTTATTTTATTTAGTATGAATTCTGATAATGGGTTTATGTCTAGTGCTTAACTAATGAATGGATGCAAATGCTCCATTCTTTCAGAGTTGCTTGTAGTGAGCTAGAACTATTTTATTTTCTGTACATTGCAACCCTTGCAGTGTTCCACATTACTTTTAGTTATTTTTTCTTGATTACTGAAGTATCATATCAAAGTATAATTGACATGTTACATATGTTTAAGGTATACAGCTTATTGATTGGACAATTATATACCACAATAAGTTGTAGTTGCCATCTGTCACTATAGAACAGTATTACAATATTAGTGACTGTATTCCCTATGCTGTAATTTTCATCTTCATAACTTATTTTATAACTGAAACTTGTACCTCTTAGTTCCTTTTATCTGTTTTGCCCATTGCACCATTCATCTACCCTCTGACAACCACCAGTTTGTTTTCTGTACTTAAAGAGGTTATTTTTTTCTTTGTTCATTTGTTTTATTTTTTAGATTCCATGTAAAAATGAAATCATGTGGTATTTGTTTTTTTCTGTCTGATTTATTTCACTTAGTATAATATACTGTAGGTCCATCCATATTGTTGCAAATGGCAGGATCTCATTCTTTCTTTAAGTAGGCTGCATGCAACCAAGTGTGGAACCCAGTACAGGGCTTGAAATCATGACCCTGAGTGACCCAGGCACCTCCTCATTCTTTTTTTATGGCTGAATAATATTCCATTGTTTATATTTACCACATCTTCTTTATCCATTCAACCATCAATGGACACTTACGTTGTGTCCATATCTTGGCTTTTGTAAATAATTCTGCAATAAACATAGGGGTTCATTTCTTTTTGAATCAGAGTTTTTGTTTTCTTTTAGTAAATACCCAGTAGTGGAATTACCTGATCATATGGTATTTTTATTTTTAATTTTTTGAGGAATCTCCCTACTGTTTTCCACAGTGGCTGCACCAATTTACATTTCTACTAACAGTGCACAGGATTCCTTTTTTCCATTCCTCATCAACACCCACCTGTTGTTTCTGGTGTTTTCTATTTTAACAATTTTGATGAGTGTGACTTCATATCTTATTGTGGCTTTTTGTTTTTGTTTTTGAAATTAAGAGTCATTCATTCATTTATTTATTTAATTTTTTTCGGTGTTCCAAGATTCATTGTTTATGCACCACTCCCAGTGCTCCATGTGATACATGCCCTCCTTGTGGTTTTGATTTGCATTTCCCTGATAATGAGCGATGCTGAGCATCTTTTCACCTGCTTGTTAGCTATTTGTATGTCTTTTTTGAAAAAAATGTTTATTCGGGTTCTCTGTTCATTTTTTTAATTAGATTATTTTGGGGGGTTGAGTTCTAGTTCTTTACACTTTTCACACATTAAACCCTTGTTGGATATACCATTTACAAATACCATCTTCCGTTCACTAGAGTACCTTTTTGTTTTGTTGATTTCTTTTGCTATACAAAACCTTTTTATTTTGGCATAGTCCAAATAATTTATATTTGCTTTTATTTTCCTTTCTTTAAGGAGACATATCCACAAATATGTTGCTAATGCTGATGTGCAAGTTCTATTTATTTTCTAAGTGAATATGAGCAGAAACTTGATTTACTTGAAGATTTAGTAAACTTCCATGACTTAGAGACACTTGGTTTTCTATAAGTTATCATTAATTTGATTTTGATAATGTTTTATATTTACATAATACTTTTATTTAAATATACTTTAGCAATACACTGGTGAGTAATTCACTTGGGTTTCTGTTCTAACAGTGCATCAGATAACATACTAAAATCCCTCTCTTTTCAGCAAATATTTCTGGAATATTTACAAATGGGGGAGTGTTCACTGGCCCTCCATGCACTCCCTTTGTCCTTTGCACAGGCTTATATCTGTGAAGATGAGAGCATCATCTTCTTGTTTTGGGCGGGAGCTGAGGGATATAGCAGGTGCTTGGATTCTGCAGATAGTCCAAGATTACAACCTTCAGATTGGATACATTTATAGTGGGCCATAGATAATAAGTGAAGATAATTTTAGTGGCATTACCACGGCTTGCCTCAAACAAATTGTGAAATGTGCCAAGGTGGTCACTGGAGCCTCCCATTCTTTGCAGTACCCAATCTGTCTTCACTGCCACTGTTTGATAGGTGTCTCTTGGATGCACAGTTTGCACAATCTCAGCTGCCACAACTTTGGCTAATTTTTTGCTAAGGTACTACATGGTAAAAGCTTGAATATTGACCCTTCCCACGGATGTTTATTTCCTAAAAATTGTATTTGTCAAAACTGACTTGTTGTGTATGGAGAGAGAGTATTTAAAAAATAATAATAATTACTTATGAGTCCATTTATCTGCCAAACATTTTGCTGTATACTCTCTCTTATCTTATTTTGTCTTCTTAAGTACCATATGAGGTAAGCTCCATTGCTTATATCCACATTATAGAGGAAATCTTGAAGCTGAGAGCAATAAGGCAGTTTTCCCACGATTACAAAGCTGGTGATTAACAGACCCAATTTCAACTCAAATCCATATGATTGCAAAATCTATCCTCTAGGCTCTATTGACTGTGATGTTCTTGATTGGAGGTATCTAGACCATCTACTCCTGATTTTAGAGAAGTTTAGGGAGTGTGAGTCTAAGAAAAGAACCTCATGATCCAGTATCTCTTTCCAGCCAACTGGTCTTTACTGTTTTGTAGACCATATGGTACCCAAGAATATTCACCCAATTATTTCTCTCATCATACTTTTGCTCAGACTGTAGCCTCATGATGAAACCATTTTTCAGTTTTTTAACGGGTATCTAAATAGAGTTATTGGGAGTTTTTCTCTGACAATTTTTCCAATCCTCTTTTATGTTCATGTATGCATTTAAAGAGAAAACTGAGTAGAGTAAGGCCTTATAAGGTATTTCTGGCCTGTTGAGATCAGTGAGGTACCAGTCTCAAATATAGAAAATACACCTTCTTAGCCTTCTCTTTGAGATATATATTTAGTTATGCATTTTATGCATTTTAAATAAGGCTTTATGTTCCAAAGCAATTAAATTGTAATGAGGAAAAACAGAATAACTGAGAGCATCCAACATATGCGGTATATTTTGAGATAATTGTGGTTAATCATTTTCTAGTTGCAGTAAAGTCATTTCAGTTCAAACCTATTTAACTGAGGCAATCAAGTACTCAGAAAAGACTGAAAACATACTTGTTTTTGAGGTATTATTTAAATATACTTATGACATGTCAACATTTCTGTATTTGTATGCCAATATATTAGTGCCTTTTTTTGGCTGACGGTGTTCAAAATATTAAAAAAAATTGTAGCTTTTTCCCAATGCTACATTGCTGAAGAAACATAGGAAGGACACAATGAGAATAATACTTAAGTGATAGAGTTATCTTCCTGAAAACACATAGGAAATATATGAGGATAACACTTAAGTGAGATACTGTTATCTTCCATTATACTGCTGGGAAAAACTAATGTGCTTCTCTAAGTCACCAAACTAATCAAGTTAATGACTGCCATTTACCATGTGCCAGGTATGATTGAGGTGTTAGGATTATTATTGTTTGTTAGATTTAAATAAGTGAAGATCTTTGGAGCTGCCTACTAGCTATATAGCTAGAAATGAGCATAGATAGATTACAAATCCAAGGTTATCTCACTTCAAAATTTATCCTCTTAACCAGCAAGTTTTATAGCTAAGGTAAAATAAAATCTTAAGGTCTCATGTTTCTGTAAGTAATATCTTGCTGGTATTGACATATACAGTTAAAAAAAAATACTGCTGGGGTGCCTGGGTGGCTCAGTGGGTTCAAGCCTCTGCCTTCGGCTCCAGTCATGATCCCGGGGTCTTGGGATTGAGCCCCACATCGGGCTCTCTGCTCAGCAGGGAGCCTGCTTCCTCCTCCCTCTCTCTCTCTGCCTGCACCTCTACTTGTGATCTCTATCTGTCAAATTAATAAATTAAAAAATTTTTTTGAAAAAATTAAACATACTGCTTGAAAACTAAAAGTGCCATCTTACACCAACAATTGATTTGATGGATGAAGAAAATGAGGACCACAAAAGTTAAATGATATTCTTAATCTAGAAACATTTCATGAAACAAAATGTTGACCAAATATTAGATAAATGATTAAATTATATTCAGTATTGCTTACTATTGAGTCTATTCACTTACTCTTGTAGTAAAAGAAAGCCAGAATTGTCAAAGATGGAGGTCAGTTGATAGGGCAGGCATGAACCATCATAGGGACAATATATATACTCTAGCCCATTGTTTTAACTCCTTACATCTCTTATATGTAAAATGGAGGTACTATAACATCCGACTGCTGTGTAGATGATGATGTGGTGGTTAAAAGGGAATATGTTTGAGTGCCTGGCATATAGGCGTACTCAATGAGAGATAGATGTCATTATCATACTACTTTATTAAGCTCTTCATACGTGAGTGTCATGGTCTCAGCTTTGCAGGTCCCAGAAGGTCAGTTATTTTATTGCCCTCACAAATGATCTAGCAGATAAAAATTTAGGATGTTTTATCTTAGGAGTGATGTTCTAATAAATCTTTAACATTTGGCTTTTGGAGGGGTTGAGGGAGGAGAGAAGTCATTTGTAGAATTTGCTGAATTCTATCAGGCTCTCTGTTCTGTGGGGAGCCTGCTTCCTCCTCTCTCTCTCTGCCTGCCTCTCTGCCTACTTGTGATCTCTGTCAAATAAATAAATAAAATATTGAAAAAAGAATTTGCTGAATTCTATGCATAAATTCCTTTAATCA
The DNA here is from genome assembly GCA_003697995.1 of Taxidea taxus jeffersonii. Taxonomy (NCBI): domain Eukaryota; kingdom Metazoa; phylum Chordata; class Mammalia; order Carnivora; family Mustelidae; genus Taxidea; species Taxidea taxus. Next base: position 36,629 of record RCUC01154198.1, read on the forward strand.
GGACAGGTCTGAAATTACCAACATATCTACTGACTTGTAGAATTCTTGGGATTTTAACTGTAGGCTCTCTGGGGTAAGTATTAGCTAAGTTCAGCATGCATTCTCTCTCTCTTCTCTGGGTGTGTGTGCATGTGTGGAAACACATGTGTCTATATTCATACAAAAACACATGTGACTATATAAATGGGTATCAAATTATAATCACAAATTTGTGCTGTAGGCATATATTCAAAACAAGAATAGCTATATATTGTCACTGTCACTCAGCTATCATAACAAATCTTAGGTCTAAAACAGGTCCTTCCTTGGATAGTGTTGGAGACATAGGGATAAGTGTGCCCTTGGATATATATTATTATAGACTAGATTCATACTATTGACTTTCTTGCATAGTCAGTAGTCCATACTCCATTCCAATGCATTAGTCCGTTCCAGTACAGAATGGTTCCCTGGAGAATACTTCATCTTTCTTTGACTCTCTTTGATCACTGCCAAATTAAACTTAGCATTTTACTCTCAGACAGTGGTCTTCTCCCAATCTAGATTGGGATCCTTTTAAACAAAGAGAATAGAATTCTAAAGAAAAGAAAGTCCCCATTTTGCTGGGGTAATTGGGGGGAAACTTCATGGATAGAAGATGGCATTTGAAAGGTGTCTCAAAGTATGAGGACAAAAGGGATATATATAGACAAAACACAATGCAGAGAGAGAGCACAATTAAAGCAGTTATGTCCAATTTATCATGTTCATGACATATTCTCAAATTCAAAAATTTTAGTGTTATAATAGGAGGGTTTAGACTAATCCCCAGACTTAGAATCCATGAATCACCCTTTAGCACTTTGGCACGACTGAAGAGAACTTTCTGTTATCCTCAATATGGTCTTCTATGGAATTGTTTTGGCATTATCTAGTACATATGTCATCTTATGTTGATGCCATTTCTTTACTTCTCTTTTCAGCTTTCTATATTCAATAGCACCAGATGTTCCATCTAACAGACTTAGCTGAAAAGCACTTGTCCTTATTTGAGGAAAAATTAATTTCATGCATCAACCTTTTATGGCACACATTTGAAGATTTTTGGCAAGCCCAGTGCACCATGACAGAACTATGGTGTGTTATGGGCATTAAACAAGGCAATGAGGGCAGTAATGACAGGGAACTTTTGATAATAATATCTGTTCCAACACAATAGAAGATCCATTAAATGAAATACTGAAAAATAATATTTGAAAGGAAAAGTGTGACCACATTGCCAAAGTAAGTCTCTCTTATTCTGTAGCTCAAATTAATCTTTTTAGACACAGAGGATTCCACAGTGGTATTTAAGAAATTACCTTTGTTGAAGTGGGAGAATTAGCAATTAAGATGCTTTCAGTCCTACTTCAAATGGAGTAGCTCAGGCTTTTTACTTTTTTATTTTATTTTTTTAAAAAAATAGTGTTTTGGTAAGAAAACATTTTAAAAATAATTAGGTATGTTATGAAGAACCATTGAAGGTTTTCAGGGAGGTGAAAGACATAATTAGATTCGTTTTAAAAGATTGCTCTTGTGTCAGGATGTTATCAGGAGTGCAGGAACTGTAAACAAAGATTTATTGGAGGACTCTTACATTGCTTAGAAAGAAATATCAAGACAGCCTTCATAGGGTGAGGGTAGTGAGATCAGGAAAGAGGAGAAGGACAAAGAACAATTCTAGGGGCAGTTTCAATGCCTCTCACAATATTTTGGTTCAAGGGGTAAAAGAAAAAGTAATGATTATTTCAAGTATTTATGGCTTTCTTACTATAGAAGATAGTCATATCATCAATACAGGTATACATAAGTTTAAAAGTAGAGAGGGCGAATGAGTTTTATTTAGAGTCTGGTGCATTTGAAGGAAGCCCTGGATGTCCTCTTAGATAACAGCAGGCCACTTTAAATGTACTTCTGTAGCTTTGTAGGTCTTACCTAGTAATACAGCCACATGAGTATTTATGTAGATGTTACACTGGGGAAGTGGCCAGAAATTATATGGGAAGAAAAAATGTTAGAGACAAAAGTTGAGTGACTACAAATAGTCCATTGTGGAGGGGGTCTGTCTGCAACTAGAGAGAACAAATTTTACAGGTTATATTTGAAGCCCTATTTGAAACTAAATAGCAAAAATTGGTAATGAAATCCAAAGCAAATACAGAAGGGGGTCTGTAAAGAGGGAGTGGGAAACCCAGAGAGTCTAGCTCTGTACTCTTCTCCACACCCACACCTGTTTATCAACTTGGTATTTTCCACAGTTGTCCTCCTATAGGCGGTGTGCTAGATAAAATCATGCCCACTGCTGAATTCATCCTGACATTGGTAACACATCCCAACGGGATAGAGACTATGGTAGCAGTTGTTGACAAACCTGGTTCTGTAGCTTTTCCCCCTGTGGGATTGTAGGTGTGGAATCAATAACCACACCAGTGTGTCCTGAAAGTTCAACACACCATTGAGGGCATGAACTGGTATTATTTTTTTTTGTTTAGTGGTCTGTAATTTTTCCATTAAAAAGTCATATGTGTTATATGTTGGCTAATTGGACATAATGAAAAGAAGTCATATATGCTAAAACCTGAGGGAGTTATCCTACAATGTATTTGTCCATTATTTCTGCTGACAGAGCTTTCCCTTGTAAAACATCCCATAAATTTATTGACACAGATTTTCAATGCTGTATCTTTAATCTGCTTCTGAATTTCCAGTATACCCATGTCACTGAGTTGTAGGTACTTTGAAAACTAAATAGCAGTTTCCTGGATGAAATGAGAAGTAAATGCTTTTAGATTTGTACAATATCTGTTATCTGTCTGTAGAGCTTGAATGCATCTTTCATCCAGGCAGGTTTTATTCAAAAATTCCATATTTGTGAAAAAAACAATGAAGTGGATGCTAAAGTAATGATGTATTTCTTGTAGCACTTCTCTATTTTAGCTTATCAATAATTGAACAGAGCTGTCACACCTAAATATGACCAACCTAGGCCAGACCCCAGCCCACCTGTGGATGTATGATTGAACCAAACTCGAATCAGCAGATCCCCAACCAACGCTTAAACTTGTGAGCTGTAAGAATGTATTATTGCTATTTTATGCTGCAAAGTTTGGGTTGGTCTTATTAAGCAGGAACAACTAATTGAGACAGGCAGCATTTGGAAAAGTCAATTCCTGATGGGATATATATGTTCCAAACAAATGAACAAATAAACAAAAGAAAAACCAGTTTGTTTAACTGGAACTTTAATAAGACTGTGGTGGTGGGAGTTGATGCTATTGAGATACATTTAGTAGCTCATTAAGGGCCTTAACAAATGAACAAATAAACAAAAGAAAAGCCAGTTTGTTTAACTGGAACTTTAATAAGACTGTGGTGGTGGGAGTTGATGCTATCAAGTAGCTCATGAAAGGCCTTAATTTCTGAACATGATCATCAAAATAATATTTGTCCAACTCCATTCTCCTATCCAATAATTTCTCCCTAATCCACTTTCTGTAAGAGTTGATTTTTCTTCCAGATTTGGCATATGGTGTGTACCAGCACTCCTCTTCCATCCCATGACTGATAACTTTTGTCAACCAGTCACTCTTTGCTGAGTCAAAAAAGTCTTCTCAACACAAACCTGTTCCTTCTCTTGCCTTGAAATCACCTTTCCTTCCATCTCTGTTCCAGACTGTATCCATCAATGACTGGCTCAAATGTTAGCACCACATGGAGCCCTCTATGATTGCTTCTACCAGATACACCATTCCCTTCTTTAAACAGCTACAGTGCTTTATTTACCAATTCTGGTAATATCACATAATATTTATTTAACTCTCTTCTTTCCTATCCTAAACCTAAGCTTTTTGAAGCTGAAGATCTGTCATGTTTTTTAAAGCCCTTGCAAGCATCTAAGTTAACATTTTGAATACATTAAGTAATGCATAAATGTTTTTAGAAACATGAATTATAAACTTAAAAATGTTACAACTTTTTTTTTGTTACAACTTTTTCTTAACTTTTGGCTTCTATCAAGAAAAGGTTAAGATTTTTTGTGATCAGCATACAAACATATAATTCTGTTTAGTTGCTTACTAAAAGGTGTCAAATCAATTTCTTTTCTAAAAGGTACCTGACAAGAATTTACAAAGAGACTGAAAGCCATGGGAAAATTCCCTGTGTGCAGCATGAAAAAAGGTGATGTTAGTCCCTGCAGATGGATAGTTTTTTTCCACTTTGATTCAGAAACTGAGAGAACTGATTTCCCCTCCAGATTTTGGGATTCATCTCTTTTTATTTAGGGTTCTAGAGAGGCATTAGCCTAGAATCTTGAATGTTAATTTCCTATGAAGTTGGTCATTTTTATTTGTTCAGCTCAGATGAAAAAACTAATAACTTCTCCTTTTTCACACTAATTCAGGATACTTTGGTGAATCTGATTAGGAAGAGAAAAATTCAACAAGCATAATTCTAATACCCAGCACACTTAATAATATGGATTAGATAGGGATCCTGAACTTCTGGGCAATAACTTTATTTGACTACCTCGTGCACACAGCAAAAAAGATCACATGTACATTAAAAGAAGCAAAGTAGATAGTGCATAAACAATGAATTCGGGAACACTGAAAAGAAAAAAAATAAAAATTTAAAAAAAGAAAAGGAAAAAGAAGATGCAAAGTAGAAAGGAAGAGGGAGGTAGGTAAGGAGGAGAGGGAGAGAGAGAAGGAGGAAAGATGTTTCCTGCTGATGAGTATTTTATATATTTGAATGACCCTGACTTTAGATTCTGATATGGGGATTTTTTCAAAGATTCTCGACAATTCATTAGGTGTCTGAGTTGCTTATAATCAAGTCAACTCTAAGAATAACTGTGGGTTTCTAGTGAAAAAATATTTGTGATAAGAAATGTTCTCCCTTCTGTCTTCACTGACTGTATACACCCATGTGAAGAAATATTCCCCTGTGACTTTTTAGGAATGTAGCTGGAATGTAACTAGTTCATATTTTGAAGTATATAATTATTGATATTAACAAAGTATGTTTATAAAGTTAAGAATATTTTGAAATTTACATTAAATATTTTATTGTTATTATTTTAATAAATGATACTTAAATCTCTATAAAAGCAATGACCTTTCCCTTAAGGATATCTTACAAACTCAAAATGTATTACATTAGATACAAAAGCTTCTCTTGGTGTCATTTTTTTTAATTACAGGGATTACCTTATTACTGAATAAACTGTCAAAACATTGACCAAAATTTACCATGATGATTCTCTAAGATGTCTCATAGAAATGATATGCTTGGAGCTTGGTTTTAATTGGCATATTAATCTTGAATCTTTTTTCCTGTCTAATTTTCAACAGACATCTTAAGTTGCTTTTGGCATTTTCAGTTTTACACACTGAAAATTTTACATAAAGAATGAAATATCCTTTATACACGCTGAAGACTCTAATACTCTGAACTATTTCCTTGAGTAGGAGAAGAGCTAGTAGATAATAAAATGGGGCAGAATTAGACTAGTTCCCAAACTTAATTTTCCTCTACTGAAAGGAGCTGTGGAGGTTCTTTTATTTATTACTTATATTTTTTACATTTGAATATAGTTGATAAATAATGTTACACTAGTTTCTGTTGTATAGCATCGTGATTCAAACTCTTTATATGTTATGCTCACCACGAAGATAGCTACCGTCTGTCAACATATAATGCTATTAAAATGCCATTGGCGGGACGCCTGGGTGGCTCAGTTGGTTAAGCAGCTGCCTTCGGCTCAGGTCATGATACCAGCGTCCTGGGATCGAGTCCCACATCGGGCTCCTTGCTTGGCAGGGAGCCTGCTTCTCCCTCTGCCTCTGCCTGCCACTCTGTCTGCCTGTGCTTGCTCTCTCTCTCTCTCTAACAAATAAATAAATAAAATCTTAAAAAATAAATAAAATAAAATGCCGTTGGCTATATTCTCTATACTGTGACTTTCATTCCCATGAGTTACTCATTCCATACCTGGAAGCTTGTCTCTCCTACTCCCCTTCAGAGTTTTGCTCATCCCCCTACCTCTGGCAACCATCAGTTCTTGGTGTTTATAGGTCTGATTCTGCTTTTTGTTTATTCATTTATTTTTTTCAGATTTCACATGTGAATGAAATCATGTTGTATTTCTTCTTCTGAGTTATTTACTTAGCATCATAATCTCTAAGTCCATCCATGCTGTCACAAATGGCTCATCACATTACACAATGTAATTGTGTATGTGTGTGTGTGTGTGTGTGTGGTATACATATCTTCCTTATCCATTCATTTATCAGCTAAAGAGATGCATTCCCTAGCTTCCATGTTTTGGCTCTTTTAAAGCGTGTGGTTTAGTTTCTTACCTGATTATGAGAACCACATGCAAGCTAAACAGAATGATGATTCCAAGGAAAAGGGTATTTTTATTTTTATTATTTTATTTTTTAAAAATACTTTATTTATTTGACAGAGAGAGAGAGATCACAAGTAGGCAGAGAGGCAGGCAGAGAGAGAGGGGGAAGTAGGCTCCCCTCTGAGCAGAGAGCCTGATGTGGGGCTTGATCCCAGGACCCTGAGATCATGACCTGAGCCAAAGGCAGAGGATTAACTCACTGAGCCTCCCAGGTGCCCCTGAAAAGGGTATTTTTAAAAGCAGCATTTGGTATACACTAGAGAAAGACCCTCTTATTTTGTCAGAATATATGTGATATAGTGATTAAGAGTAACTCTCCTAGATGCTTCCATTTAAAAATCATATGACTCATGGCAAGTTAATTCACCTCATAGTTTTAATATTTTCACCTATAATTTAATAACACCTGCTTGAGGATTGAGCAGAATAATAGCCATAAATGGCTTAATAGCTTGGCACGTTATCAGCCCGTTCAGGAGAACTTTCACTGAACACTTGAAAAAAGTATTAAGGCAGACTTTATGCAAGACTATTGGAATGGGGGAGGGAGAATAAACTCAACAATACTGAAATATTGAAAAGCTGGTTAATAGAACACAAGTTTTAGTTATTGGACAGATAACTAAAAATGGGTGTCTGAGTGATAAAGTAACTATATGTTAAATATTATAGGATACTACCAGCTCTTTACTAAAACGGCATTACTGTTTGGTCTTCACATCATCACATGTTGACAGTTTCAGTTGCTAGGGATCTTCAAATGATAGTGCTTTTTTTTGGTAATTTTAGCCATTTGAATGGTTCTATAGTCATACTTCATAGTGTTTTTGTCTTTCTCTTTGCATTTCTATCAGATGTTTCCTTTATTTCTGTGTTCTCTTGTTAGGTACATACATGTGAAGGATTATTGTGTCTTCTTGGATAAATAACCACTGTATCCTTCTTCCTAATTCTGAAGGCTGCTTTTTCTAAAATTAGTAATGTTAATGTTAGCTTAATATGCCTTTCTGCAGCCATTTACTTTTATTCTATGTCTTTAGGTTTAAGGTAGATTTCTGTTATGTCTCCTTTGATTTATTCTTTTATCCACTCTGAGAATCTATCTTTAATGAGTATGTATAAACTACTTATATTTAAAGTGATGATTTACATAATTGGATTAATGCCTACCATATTCGTAACTGCTTTCTATTTATTGAACTTATTTTTGTTACTCGTTTTTATTCCCTTATTTTTATGCATTCTCTGCTTTTACTTGAATATTTATATGAGTCCTTTTTCTCACTTTTCTTTGCCTGTCAATTGTACATCGTTTTAGTTTTCTTTTTAATGTTGCTCAAGAGTTTGAAATAAATACTCATAACTAAATACACTTCTTTTTTTTAAGAACTTGACTTATCAAGCAGCTTCAATTGATATGTGCTAGCTGTTAGATGCATGTAATTTTATCTTCCTGGTGATATCAGCTTTTGTGAGCTGACTTTCTTATTGAATTATAATTGACCTTCAATACAGAATTATATTGATTCTTACTGAATTCTTGCCAGAGTTTTTTGGCTCACTTCTACATAAATAACCTATTTGAAATACTAAATGGGATTTAAAAATGCTCTCCCAGAGAACTCTGACAGTTGCTGAAATAATTTTGTAAAAAAAGTTACACATTTGTTGATATTCTGTTAGCCATGTCAGAATAGAAAATGTAGGCTCACAGTGTTTTGGTACTAGAAGCACCACTAGATAATATACCTTCTAAATGTTCATCCACAGACAAGAAAACAGAAACCTGGAAAAATGAGGTGAATCAAAGTGTAAACTCCAGATCTCCAATATACGGTCCAGTGCATTTTCCCAGTGTGCTGTTAAACTAAAAGGTTAGCTGACAAGTAAACATTACTTAGATGTCCTTTTAGAGAATGATAACAGCTGTCATTTTACTGTGAGAATATCCTATAATTTAAGGAGTCTCCCAATTAAGAACTTGTACCTATTCATAGGACTGGTGCTATAGATACATTGCCAAATAGCCTTGTTTTAAGGGGAAAAAAGGATGCACCAGAAAAATAAACAATGGATATTATAAAGTATTCACATCGAATTCTAAGGTCAGTGATTTGAAAAAACCTAGTTAACAATGTGTTTTACTAGAAAAGGCTACAGTATAATTATAGTTCAAGCTGATACTCTTAAAAATAAAAGAGGGTAGTAGCTAATCAGTGATTAAAATTAACAATTATTTTTTGTATTCATGGAAGCAAGGACCCAATATAAATTGCCATTTAATTGTTGAAAATGGTACACCAGCTCCTTGAGGTTCTGTCTATAATCCTGGACCATCTAAACATTATTACTTAGCCATTCCCCATTCCTCATGTTTCCCTGTGAAAGGATGTAAGCTAGAACAACACTGCCAACCTCTTAATCACTATTCCTCAAGGAGGAAGCCTGAGCTTATTGACAAGAAGGCCTTTGGTTGATGTTTCTCAGTTTGGTACAGCTGATCTGATAAAAAATACTTTAGTATTTTAGTGTTACATATTATAGTGTTTAGTCTCTTATTCCCTCTCTCTATACCAAGTGACTAACGAATGGCAATTTTTGGTAATTTTTTTTGTCTCTTAGACCCAAATGTATTCTCCAGTGGGCACTTTTGTGGTAAAGACGTGATAAGTGTTAGAAAGTCCATTTTGTTGTACAAAGAGTATATATTATCCAGAGTGCTTTGTAGGAATAGACATTGTGTGTTACAGGCTGTTCCTGTTGCGATTCCAGTGGTCCTGGTTAGTACCAAACTGTGTGATAAAGACTGGAGTACTAGTCATTGACCCCTAGTATTCCATCATTTAATGTATGGGTTACCAACATTAAGGATAGACAATGAAGGGGATTTGGGGACTGAATGTGGGGAGGAAAAAACTTCTATTGGTCAGGGAATAATTCTTGGGCTTTCATGAGCAAACTAATTTTGAACTTGGTGGATTATAACAGGTAATTTTAGCAGCTGCTTATAGAAGAGGAGACTCTTTTAATAGCTGTATGCTTAGTAGTTGCTGGCTGTAGAAGCAATAACATTCATGCTGATGCAGCTTGACAATAAAACGTACTGGTCAGTTTGGACCTGTAATGGTAACAAGACCACGTTAGGGAATACTTCTTTTCAGATAGTGATGAGCAGAATATTTGCAGCCTTCCTGCACTGTTTATCCAGCCATGTCTGCATGCCAGGACTTTCAAAGGCAAGCCAGCTCTGTTATGAATGCTTTACTAAACTTCAGTAAGGTTCTTGCTTTAAATAGTCCATGTCTTGCCTCAGAAGACATTGTTAGATCAGCTGCTCTAAATTTCATGTCAGTTTTTTTGTTGCTGCTGCTGTTGCTTTGTACTGTTTTGTTTTAGAGTAGAAAGAGCCTAAACAAAGGCCTCCTGGATTTACATGACTTATTCAGGCTCTAAGAACCCATGCTTCCTCTTCCTATCACCATGTGGCTTTCTCAACCCTGGCATTCATTTACTTAAAAAGTACAAGCTGAACCTTCACTTAATTCCATCAGTACTGACTATAAAACATCCTGAGTTTTGCAGGAAGATTGACTGACCACTTAAATACTTGTTGAGGGTGTAAATAAAATAATGAATAGAGTAGCAAGTATAGTGAATCTCCACCCTATCCACAGGAGAAGACAAATCACAGGAATATTAACATTTTCAGTGAATAGTAGAACTTGGCATCTGTAACTGGTGAAGCAAAATAAAAAGAGAAAGCAGCAAGAAAAAGAGAGTAAGAGAAAACAAAGAAAAAATGGTTAGATCCATGCTGTATTATCAACCTTATTTTATTTAACATTTCTGGTTTAAATGAAATTGAGCAGTCAGATAAAGGATATCCTTATGTATTGATCTCCAAAGTAACAAGGTCATCCCATATTGCTGAAACAATATAGTTTTACTTACATCCCATATTGTAGGAAACTTATTGGAATCACTTACATTCTGAGTTCTTTTCATCATCAGATCACAAACTGATAGATAAATGTTAACACTAAAGTCACAATGGACAAAGAAAAGCTGCCTCCCCCCTTGCTCATCCCTAGCTATGTATAGCCATCAGGTTTTCTTCTTTGTTCTCCTATCTTAGTACCAGCACTGAAAGACTTAGTGTAAACCATTAAACCTGACATTAAGTATAGCCAACAAAACATAGATGAAGAATGCTGAGATCCCAATAGATAGGTGTGCAAATACTGTGAACAGACAAGTCATGGAAAAACAAAATTCAGTGGAATGTAAATATACATGGAGATTTTTTCAACTCTGTAAGCAATAAAAATACATTAGCCACAGTGAGACACCAAATTAGCATCTAAAATAGCTCTATTTTTATATCCTACATCTTACAAATTCTAAGATGACTACATTTTCCACGTTTACCTCTTTAAAATTGACATGTATCTTACCATTGTGGCATTTTAGATACAGTGAAATATTATAGATAAATTTTGGTTCATGTTGCAATACTTAAATGAAATTAGCTAAGAGGTTTTTGAGATGGTTACCATGGTTAAAAATACCATATTCCATGTTTTTCCCATTGACTTGATCAAGATGAACTAGTTGTTCTGCACTAATAATCAGCCCCAAATCTCAGTGCTTAACACAAAGGCTCATTGCTTTCTCATCCTGTGTGTTCATCTTAGGTCAGCAAGGGTCTCTGTTTCCTAGGTTTCCAGAGACTCAGTGATGCATGCCATCTTAGTAGGACCTGAATGATCATTTCAGCAGAGGGAAGAGTAAGAGACAAGTCATGTGTTGGCTGGTAAAGCATTGGGCATATGTCACATCTGCTCATAATCATTGATTGAAGAAAACCACAAAATCATGTCAGACTGGAAAGGGCAATCCTACCATGTCTCTCAAAGATAAGTGCCCTAGGATACTTACAAGCATCACCAGCAACCTCCGTAACCACCTCAACCCAACTGTTTCTCTCCTTACCTTGGATTTTTTTTTTTGGCAGTCATAAAATAGCTATCTCCTGATTCAAACTTATATTCAAGAAAATAACAATGGACTCTGTCTCTTAGAATAATTTTGAACAGGAACATACAGTCACATTTATAATCCCTGTTATGTGCTGAATTTTTACCCCCAAATTAAAAAATCCTAACCCCAGACCTTAATAATGGGACTATATTTAGAAATAGAATCTTTAATGCGGTAGTAACTAAGTTAAAGTGAGGTCATGAGAACAGTCCTTCATTCAGCATGACTCCTTCAGAAGAGCTGATTAGGATACACACACACACACACACACACACACATACACACACACACACAGGGAATGCCCTCTGAGGACACAGGGAGAAGATGGCTATCTGCAATCTGGGAACAAGAGATCTCAAAGCCAGCCCTGCTGAATCTTGATCTCATACTCCTAGCATCCAGAATAGTGAGAAAATAAACTTCTGTTTAAGTTACTCAGTCTGGGGAACTTTTTGTAAAAGACTGAGCAAACAAAGACAACCCCTTCCTCCCACCCTGATTTTTATGATAGTTAAAATGATAAATGTCAGAAATAACATTTACACACAGTTGTTTTTCTCAGATAATAATTAGCCTCTCTTCCGAACTGAAGGGCTTGGAAAAAGAGTCATCATTCTTAGCCCTGTTGCCTGGGTTGGCTGACTCAAACTTCAGTCAGGTTCCAGTAATAAAAAGATACATTTTACAACTTAGAATTCATGCACCAACTTGGAAAACTATCTTTGCTATCTTCCTAGGGTTTCCTTTTAGAGTCTTGGTAATACTGTGCCTATATCACTCTTTAGGGATTTAATTATGGCTAAAAGAAAAAGATGCCAGTTGAAAACGAGCACTTAATCTGTAGAGAAATGAAATAAAAAGTTACCTTCACAGGTGAAAGATAATTACACTTAGGAGGGAAAAATGCCTTTGTTTAGGAAATAATTTTAAATGCTGCTTTTATTGGAGCATGGGACTTAAAGGAAGAGGTTATTAGGGTATAAAGAAAGAATGTTTTGAATAGAAGTGAATAGGAATTTGACAGAAGTGCTGTATGACTAAGGAAACCATGGTCTGTGACCAAGAGATTAAAAGTGTTTATTGTCAGATTTGGGCCATCCGCTCTAATGCAACATTATCTCTCCCTTTACATTGATGTCCTTCAATAAATATACTGTATTCACAGAGGTGGCATATGCAAATGTACATATGTGTGTGTGTGTGTGTGTGTGTGTGTGTGTGTGAGAGAGAGAGAGAGAGAGAATTTTAAGGAAGGAGGCCCAGTTGTACATTTGGAAATAAGAAGTAAGCTTGTAAATGCATCTTTCTCTGTGATTTAGGGAGTTTATTAAAATAAATGAAGCCTATAGTATATAGGATAAGAAAGGTAGGGTGATCTGGAGAAAAGACTTCACTGGAAAGGAGCTTCCTGAAAATGAGCTCTAGTATATTATTGCCTTGGGAAATAAGGTTTCAGTGAAGATAACATTTTTCAAACCAATCCTAAAATTTTGCTATCTATGTAAAATTTCCTGATGTTTTTAAATTGAAGAATTGACACACAATGTCACATTAGTTTCAGGTTACAACCTAATGATTCAACACCTCTATATGTGATGCTTGCCACAGGTGTAGCTGTCACCTGTCACCATAAAATGCTGTTGAAGTGACATTAACTATCTTACCTATGTTCTGCCATTCATCACCATGACTTATTTATTCCATTACTGGAAGCCTGCGCTTCCTACTCTACCATGTAGTCCATCTCTCCATCTGCTTCCCCCTCTGGTGCCCCCAGTTTGTTCTCTGTACTTATGGATTTCTTTCTGCTTTGTTTGTTCATTTTGTTTTTCTAGATTTCATATATAAGTAAAATCAGGTTATTTGTCTTTATCTGTGCGACTCAACCTGACTTAGCATAATATCCACTGGGCGCATTCATGTTTTTGAAAATGGCAAGATTTCATTTTTTTTATTATGACTAATATTACACTGTGTCGTATATACCACGTTGTATTTATCTATTCATTTATTGATGGATGCTTGGGTTGCTTCCATGTCCTAACTATTGTAAATAATGCTGCAATAAACAGTTGCATGTATATCTTTTCAAATTAGTGTTTTGGTTTTCTTATAGTAAATATCCAGTCATAGAATTACTGGATCATATGGTATTTCTACTTTTTTTTTTTTGAACAATGTTCATACTCTTTACCACAGTGACTATACCAATTTACATTCCCACCAAAAATACATGAGAGTTCCTTTCTCTGCACATTCTTTTTTTTTTT
>RCUC01154199.1:0-31209 GCA_003697995.1 Taxidea taxus jeffersonii
TTAAACTATCCTCAAATTCATAGCTATTAATTCAACAGGTTACCAGCATATGTGGCAGACCCCTTTGTGCTAGGAGTTGACCTTGGTGGTCTGAGACTCCTCAGTGTCATGAGGAAAGACTCACCATAGGTGAAGTCTGGCTTCTCTGGGTTCTTAATTTATCTAAGATCTTGAAGCATCACCTGGGATTTGTAACTACCCTTTGCTCATCTATAAACAGAGGGTCACTTGCTATAATTCATTATAAATAATGTGGTGCAATAAAGAGAAGAGGCCATCCTATCCTGCCTTATTTGACCTTGAGCAAAAACGCTCATCTCAGTGGCTTCATCTCAAAAATGGTCACGACACCTTTTCTGGAAGCAGAGACTTGAATCAAACAATTTTTAAAGGGAAATCCAAACAAGGCTTTCAGCAACAACCAAAGACAATCTTTTCTAAAAACTTTCACCCTAAGTCTCCATGCCAAAGGGAAAGCTTTGATGACAGGCGACACCTGTGTCTTCCTTCATAGCTCTCAGTACTGCTGAGTCTCCTGAAGAAAGTTTCAGGTTGAGTGACAACAAGGCACCCTAGGGATTCCGAGACTTTTCATTGCCAAACAAAGAACCAGAACAATAGTGGAGATACCACTAAGCGAACAAAAATCCTGCCCCATACTGAATGAGAGACAGGGCCTCCTAACTCTTCAGAGATGGCCAGAAGAGAGAGACTGCAAGTCTAGTTCACCATTTGAGGAAAAGAGAATCTGAAAAGGCTCAAATGTCAGAATTGCTTTCGCCATGCTTGACGGAATAAGAGAAAAACTTAGGGCAAAATGCAAGCACACCACAATTAGATGCCTCAACCAAAACGTATGGTGGGCACTAGGCTTTATAACAAGAATCTGAGTAAGACTCAGTATCAGCGGCAGCTCACTTCCTACCAACCAGAACAAAATAATCCCATACTTTGATACAAACAAAGCTTCCTGGCCATACAGCAGTTCCCTCTGATAGAGTGCTCTGGGAAGAGAGCAGTAAACAAAATCCAGACGGGAAGCAGCCAGAAAGAATAAACGGCAGAGCTTTCTGGCACTATCTCCTTGGAGAGACACAAGAGACGTGGCTCTATTTTAATAAAATTATTTTAGAACACAGACCCTAAAATTACTTATTTTACGGTTCCTCACAGGGGGTGGGAGTAGTTCTAAATGAGTTTGTAACATTTGGCTCCATTCCTAGAATCAGCATCATACAGTCAACCCTAATTGCCAACCACTGACAACTCGAGAGTCAAACTGCCATCCAGAATGACATAGTTTGACCTACTCCCTGGAGGCTGCCGTCTCTGAAGCCTTTTCAACTTTCCATGCATACAGACTTGGGCTTACAGAAATCCTACGTGAACCTTCCAACTTGCCAAAATGGGTCCCTTCTTCCCACAGAAGAATATTTAGAAGAGTGTACAATCACTTTTACCTGAAAATGACAATACATTCAAAGTGAACTTCCCTAACACGGCATCTGAGCAACACACAGAGTAACACATACTGTTGCATGATACACTCTCGTGCTGCTTGTGAATTACAACTATGCCTCTTTACTAGTGTCAAGTCTGAATTTGCCCAGAAGCCATACTGATAGACCAACAGTGAGGAACATACTCCTGCTTCTATTCTTGTGTGGCAGAGGCTCCCCGTTTACTCCCCAATGCCCATTCCCTCTTTTGATGGAAATAGAAGGCTTGGCTGGGCACAGAGCTGCCTACCTAAAGACTACATTTCCCAGCCTCCCCTGTGGGTAAGTTGTCATGTGACTGATTCTGGGCAATGGATATGAGCCACATGATATTTGCAACTTCTAGGTCATGCTTCAAAAGGAAAGGAGGCTGCCTTCCCCTTTCTACTAACTCCCTTTTGCCACAGTGACAGAAAGTGGAGCAACCATCTTAGCTGGAAGATGGAAGATGTGTGGCAGCGATGGCATAGTAATAAGGGAGAAAGAAACTTTATCCCCAGCCTCTTGGAGCCATCTTCTCAGCCTTGGTCTGCTTCTGCTCAGACGGGTACAGATGAGAAAAAAATAAACTTCTGTGTTGTTATTTTGACCCAACCAGAATCCTAACTACTACATGTCTTGAGGCACTCTGAATTCAACAACTATCTTTTGATATCTCTTCCTTAAACAGAAAGCACCCTGGATTTCTTGAAGGAAATTTGCCACCACGTTTTTTGCATCCATTGTCAGTGTTTGATGTCAAAATCAATCTTCTTGTGTTACCAGCATCAATTTTCACAACCCCCCAAATCAAGAGGTACAATAAGTAACCCAAAATGAGAAGTGATTTTCCTACCCTTCAGCTGGGCATCTCACAGAAGAAAGTCTTTTCATCTCATCCAACAAAGATCTCATCTTGCCCTCATTGTGCCTCCATCAAAAGGTAGAACATATACGGGGATCGGAAAAGTTCACATCATCTATAAAATGGGAACCTTGTCTTAACCTTTCACAGACCCTGAGGGTGAAGAGAAAAATCACATCTTTATAGCTCAGGAAACCAAAATCCATAACTGCAGGTAACTGGACAAAATACTCAGGATTAAGTTACCAGGTCAGAGTTCACAGATTCTTTTTATAAAAATTGCATTATAATGTATCAACGTGTGGGCACTTGCCTGGCTCAGTCAGGAGAGCATGCAACTCCTGATCTCAGGGTCATGAATTCAAATCCCACGTTGGGTGTAGAGATTAAATAAATTGAACTTCAAAAAAATAATAATAATGTGTCCGTGTGGATTCATCAATTATAACAAATGTAGGACTATACTGGGGACATTCGGGATGCTGATAACAGGGGAGGCTGTGCCCATGCCTCCCTTGTTATCAGCATCGCTAATGTATTGCATGGAAAATCTCTACCTTTCTCTCAATTTTTGCTGTGAACCTACAACTGCTCTTTAAAAATGAACATCTATTTATTTATTTAGATTTTATTTATTTATTTATTTATTTGAGAGAAAGACAAAGACAGCACAAGCGGGGGGTGGGGGCGGGGACAGAAGGAGAGGGGGACGCACACTCCCTGCTGAGTGCGGTGTGGCACACAGGGCTCCATCCCAGAACCCCGGGATCATGACCTGAGCCAACGTCAGAGACTTAAGCAACGGAGCCACCCAGGTGCCCCCGCAAAAAAAAAAAAAGTCTTTTTAAAAATAGAATTACAGGGAGCCTGGGTGGCTCAGTTGGTTGCGCGACTGCCTTCGGCTCAGGTCATGATCCTGGAGTCCCAGGATCGAGTCCCGCATCGGGCTCCCAGCTCCATGGGGAGTCTGCTTCTCCCTCTGACCCTCTCCTCGCTCAGACTCTCTCTCCCTGTCTCTCTCTCAAATAAATAAATAAAATATTTAAAAAAATAGAATTACACAATCTGCTTTAGAAGACATGAAACCTTCTCACTTTTTTAATAGTCATTACCACTTACAGAATGAAAATGGTGCTTGGCCAGGTGAGAAAAATGGTGAAAGAGTCAGGAGCCAAAAACACTGAGAAGCGGAGTCCTCATCGAGTGACTCTGGCCCATATCAGCCTGAGCCTCGCTCTAGCCAAAACCCAAACAAGAGTAAACACACCATTAACCCGTTCCGCACGCAGGTACTTTCTCCTTGCATTAGTCACAGGAACACTAAGGCACATCCTTAAGTAAAGCTCTTTTACGATGAGAGCCTGGGGTCTCTCCCTCTCTTCTTTGCTGCCTCCGCTTTGTGTAATGCAAACTGACCGAGGGTTTTGTTTCGCGATTCAAATCCTGCGTGTACATTTCTCACGTGCGGAACGTGCCATAATTGAGAACGTTTATGAGCATATTCAACGCTGCCGTGAGGATGCCGCAAACCAATGGGCGCCACTTTCCTTTGGCACCTGAGGGAGCCCATAATTCCACGATCTTGAAAAGAGGCGACGGAGGAAAGGTCTTGATAACATTTCCACCCTTCACTTTGTCAGCAGCCGGACCTAAGATCTTGCTCCACCCCAGCAATCTCCGTCCTCACCAACTGAACTCCAGGAGAAAAGCCCATCTTCCAAGGGCTAACATTTAAAGCAGATTTGGTTTGAGGTCATTAAAAATCAGTCTAGAATGCAAAGCATATGGAAACATGACATCCCCGTGCGGAAATCACCTTCAGTAGCAAATAAGTCAGATGCTTTGTACGCTGACAGCGAAGTCGCTGCACAGATGCGCGGGACCCGTGTGAAGGGCGGCGGCTTCCTGGCCAGCATGATCTCGGTCCTTCGGGGACCAACCAGAGGTGACCGTCTGAGGAGCACCCCACCAAACACCACCATTTTTCAGTCCTTTCTGATTAGGGACCAAAATAAAAGCCGCAGGCACTGTTTCAATTTTGACAATTTAGAAAGCCTCAAAGAATGGCTAAGAGCTTTCTGTAAGCATGCCAGAGGGGGAAGAAAAGAAAATTACAGTTGAAATTACATCCTGAAGAGAGCTGGTTAGGCCACTAATAGACAAGCAAGTCTTGAGTCTGCTATCTGACCCAGAAGCCATGGGTGAGGAATGCCTTTCAGGACTGATTACACAAGTAAATCACTGTTTTGTTCTTCATCTGTCATACTTAAAATGTGGACTTTTTCTTCCCTTTTTCTTTATACAAACTGAAGGATGGTCCCCACCCAGGGACTTGAACTTGGGAGTGGTAAATCTTCCAGTCTGGGAATGGAAGAGTGTCACCAACCCTGTACAACCTCGGGCAAGTCTTTACTCTTCTCCATTCTACCTTTTTCCCACCTGCAAAAAAACAAGCCACACCTCCTGCCTCCTACTGTGATGAAAACTGAAATAACTGGGTAAGTCAAGCTCAAGTGACTTTCAACGTGGTATATGACATCCACAGAGGCAATTTTGAAAGTTTTAGAGATAACCTCTTTCACTGAATCTATTCACAACATAAAAAAAAGAAAAACACCCTCCCTATATGATCTATTAAAAATAATAAAGGAAAAAAGGTTGATCCTCTCGGGTCATGGAGAATTACTTACTCTGGATAGCCTAGTCTTCTAGATGAATTTCCAAGAGGGCACGAATTTTGTGTTTTGCTTTTTGATGTGGCTTCAGCGCCTAGAAAAATGACTGGCACATAATATGTGCTCACTAAATATTAGACGGCTGAAAGACTAGAGATTTAGCCCTTAAGGATGTGGGAATGCTTTTTATTTAGCCATTTCAGGTGGAAATTTTCTTAAAGCATATAGTAGCACCCTTTCTTACCTTCCTGAGATTATAAGGATTATAACAGCGTATTTTGCTGATAGCAAAGGGTACTACTCTATAAGTCCTATATTTCTTTTTTTTTTTTTTTAGATTTTATCTATTTACTTATTTGACAGAGAGAGGGCACAAGCAGGGGGAGCAGCAGGCAGAGGGAGAAGCAGACTCCCTGTGGAGCAGGGAGCCTGATTCGGGACTCAATCCTAGGACCCTAAGATCATGACCATAGCTAAAGGCAGATGCTTAACTGACCGAGCCACCCAGGTGCCTCTATATATCCTATATTTCAAAGATGCTCTTAGTCTGCTTTAAAATACTAAATCAGGGACGCCTGGGTGGCTCAGTTGGTTAAGCGGCTGCCTTGGGCTCAGGTCATGATCCCAGCGTACTGGGATCGAGTCCCACATCGGGCTCCTTGCTTGGCAGGGAGTCTGCTTCTCTCTCTGCCTCTGCCTGCCTCTCTGTCTGCCTGTGCTCGCTCTCTCTCTCTCTATCATCATTTTTCCCACCCTTCCCTTTCTGCTGGGTTGTCATTCCTCCCTGTTGTAAATAGCCTATAATTGGCTGTTTCTAATTTATTGTGCACTTAAAAGCCAGAGAGTCACAACTCATAGCAGTCTGTCCAAAGTAAGAGTACAAAGCTCTACGTGGGGGCCTGAGGCCTTCTCCTTAGAGTAAAGAATATAAGCCTTAGACCTTGTGACATCTAAGATTGGCTGATTACAAGCTCTGTTTTTCAGACTGCTTCCTGATTCTCTACCTAGTTCTGGACAGATCACAGGCCAGGCAGCCAAGTCCCAAATAGGGGGTACTAAATGAACTCACACTATTTCAGTGGAGCATCTCCGGGGGCTAACGGGCAATTGTTCCATCCAGCTTACAGGTCGTGTTCCATCCGGAAATCACGGCCCCAGACAGCTGGTGGTGATCTAAGTGAGCAGCTGTTCTAGGAGCAGAGTAGGGATATCTACAACAAAACACCAGGAGTATAGCGAAGCCTGTGGGGAGTGGAAACCCTCTTCTCGGCACTGGGGTTCTGAGGGAGGAAGCCATTCCAGAGGAGCTGGGGTAAAGTCACCAAGGGAGGAACTGAGAAGAGTCAATAGAATTAGGTACAAGATAGGCATTACAACCTGGGAACAAAAACCAAAGTCCAGTTTTCCGACATGGAACACAAAGGCAGAACTAGACTTGACTTTCCACAGAATAGCAGAGTTAAGGGAGCCCCTTAAATCCTCGAAGCCAAAATGGTAGAGGACCTCCAGGTGGGTGTCATACATCTCAGGTTGTGGTAAGGCTGAGAAACCCAGCAGATTATGACAGGAAAAGAGGGGCACAGGGCTGCCAACTATCCCCTTCTCTATGGCCCAAGGGCATTACCTCCTCCATGGCCAAAGGGCAAAGTGGCCTCTATGTCTGAAATGCCCAAACAGCTGGCCAAGGAGAGGACACTGCCACTGGGTGAGCGCAGAGGCAGGAAAAACCCAAGGCTCAGCAAGGAGACAACTGACTGGCTGGAGACTATCTATGTCTCTCAAACACTTTCCTACGGGCATTACCGTGTGGTCAAGGCATTTATTCCCTGAAATAGCACAGTTCTCCAGGCGGCAGTTATAGGCCATAAGCCAGAGGCTCTGGAGACCGCCTCTGAAGCCCTTCTACGCCAGGCTGTAGCATCCACGCCCTGAAAGTTTGTCTTGGGGCGCCTGGGTGGCTTAGTCGGTTAAGAGTCCAACTCTTGCTTTGGAATCAGGTCACGATCTCAGGGTTGTGAGATCAAGCCCCACGTTGGGCTCCATGCTGGGTGTGGAGCCTGCTTAAGATTCTCTCTCTCCCTTTGCCCTGCCCCTCCCTAAAAAAAGGGGGGGAGAATGCATGAGAGGAAACGTCTGTATGACAGATCTTAGACTAAGATCAGTTTGGGAAAGAAATGTGATGCTTAGTTAAAATATAAAATGCAGGGCACCTGGGTGGCTCAGTCAGTTGGGCATCTGCCTATGGCTCAGGTCACGATCCCAGGGGCCTGGGATCGAGTCTTGTATCAAGCACCCTGCTCAGCAGGAAGTCTGCTTCTCCCTCTACCCTTCCCCCCTGCTCATGATCTCTCTCTCACTCTCTCTCTCAAATAAATAAATGAAATCTTTAAAATAAATAAACAAATAAATAATAAACACAAAATGCACATTAGAAAAAAATATTCAAGATTTCCACAAAAAAGAACATTCAATTTTGGGGTGCTGACATCGTGCTATTTATAAGAGTGTGTTCACAAAGATACATGCTTATTATCTGTGCTCTCTCCTACATGTATAGCATGCGTCAATCAAAGGTCCCCAAATCGCCAGCGCACAGTAATATTTTATCCCTGCCCTGGTCTCATGAAAACTGGCCTTTGATGAGCAATAAAGCAGGGAAAGTTTGAATATGGAGATACAATCCCTAACACTCCGCTCTCCTAATGGAGATCCCTTCAGAAAAGCACTCAGCTCCTCACCAGAAGGCTGCTGTTGCCTTGGAAACAGGAGCTGTAACTACTGCGATCACACCTCAGGAGCAAAGATGGCCAAGATCTATTTCAGTTCTTAGATGCCTCGAGGAACCACGGATGACTGTGAGCATGGAAGAGAGCCAAGCCGTAGTAACGAGGAAACGCGTGCCAGAGCTAGAGGCTGCAGTTGAGAAAGGGGAAAAGAAAAAAGAAAAAAAGAGGCTGTGGAGGAAGGAGAAGACAAAATTCACATGTGATAAGTACAGCCCAACCCAAGAACCGCACACCTGCAAAGCAGAGGTTTCCTTCTCCTCCGCCGCTCTGCCCTCCTCCCCTAATGGCACACGCTGGCTGCCGGCACCAGGCGAGGTCCTGGGAGCACAAAGCAGAAGACACGCTCGAAGAAGTGCCCGCTGGAGGCCCAAGCACCCTGGAACGAGGTGTGCAAACGGACTGACGTCGCTGTCAAAAGGGGCGCAGGCGGCTTCAGAGAGCAGGCGGCATCGTGAAACTGGGACTCAGAGAACAGGCAGGAGTCCCCAGGCTGAGCGCGAGGAGGAGCATCTCGGGCCAAGGGAAAGGCAGTACAAAGGACCAAGGCATGAAATGGCACCATTCTGTGTCTCAACGGGGTGGCTACCTGCAAGTTCTGGCCGGGAAAGGTCCCCATCTCAGAGGCTGTCCGACACCCGGAAGGCTCCTTGCCATCTCTGACCTCACCCACTCACTGCCGGTGACAACCCCCAGAAGCCAGAGACCTTACAGGCTGGTGGGGAGGGGAGGACCAGGGTGAAGGGCCTGGTGTGCCCTGCCCAGGAGTCAGACTCTCTGCCAGACTTGGAAAAGAGAAAACAGACTCAAAGCAGTTATGTGGGAGGCCAAGTCGACGAGACTTGGCAAATGATGGGGCGTGAGGAGGTCGGGGACAAGGGAGAAACAAAGAATAAAGAATAACCGCCACAGATTCAAGCTAGGCCAACTGAGTAAACAGTCGTGGCTCTACCCAAAGCCATGAATACAGGAGTAAGAGCAGGTTTGCAGGGGGGTGGAAGGGTGACGTCCAGGTATAATTTCTAAGAAGTAATACAGAGACTAAGGCTGAGGACAGACATCTGGGTTGGAAATACCCAAGCCATTCCCCAAAGGCCCCTGGGAGGGGTACTCCCCAGACTTGCTAACCGACCCAGGGAGAGGGACAACCAGGGGTGAGAAAGCTGAGCTACTGGAGCCAGACATGACCCACTGGGCACCGACACAGCAGAAACTGGGCCCAGGTAGACGGGAACAAAGAAAGCTGCAAGCTGGAGGGGAGCAGATCAGAGGAGGCATGCCTGAACACAAACAGCAGGAACCAGCTACTCCTCCCAGCCAGTGTGGAAGCTGGTTCAGAATGGCCCCACTCATGGTTCATGGCTCTGCTGTCGCCATCTTGAAATTCCTCATAATTCCAACTGCCCAGTGATGAGGCCAGTTCTGACACACCCAAGTACACATTTTCAACACAAGTTTCCCAAAACAGTATCTTACTACACGTGATATAAAACCATATTCTCTGTTCTCTTTTGTTTTTTAAAAATGCAACCGTAGCCCTTTACACTCACAATGCAGGGCTGGGCTGCAGATCACAGTTGTAACACACTCCCTAGGGTTAAGGCAATACCTTTTAAGGTATGTTTTGTTTAGTTTGTGGTGGTGAGAGGGGTGTGAAGATTCTTTTGAAAATTTATATATCTTTTTCCTCTACAAAGGACTGGAGGCAGTATACAGCCAATAGGGTATCTGAAGACACAGGGACTGCTGAAATTAGCTAAGGAAGAAGAGATGGGGAAGGATTTGTGAGGAACCAACATGGGGTTGGGAGGCAGGGGACTAAGGAAAAAGGGTCAGAAAGGGAGAAGGAAAACTAAGAGAAAATGGGCAAAATCAAGGAATTCAAAGAGCTTCCAGAAGGGAGTAATCAGTGAGGTCAACCATCCCAGGAAAGTCCAGGCTAAGGTGAGAGCCGCGTCAGGGAGCCATCAGAGAATGAGCTAGATCAATCCAGTGGCACGTAGGGAGAGGTAGGAATGCAGAACTCTAAGTGACCAGGGGGTAATAATGCAGAGAAGCTAAAGAAAGAACACAGAAAAGGAGAACTCAAGGAACCTGAGAGATAAGTAGAAGAGAGAATGTTTTCTTTCTAAGCATTCTGGGACATGGTAGAATTCTGGGAGATTTGAGGGTGGCTTCAAATCTCTGAGGCCACAGACCATTTTTTCACTTAAAAGTCCTGTCCCAAACCATATTAAAAATGTAAAAATATACCACCCCACCCCCCACTAAATATACATCACTTTTATTTAAAGATTTATTTATGTATTTCAGGGGGAGAGGGGCAGAGGGAGAGGGAGGGAACTCTCAAGGAGACTCCCAGCCAAGCACAGAGCCCGATGCAGGGCTCGGTCTCACGATCCTGAGATCTTGACCTTAGCTGAGATCAAGAGTCTAGAGTCCGAAGACACCCAACCGACCGAGCCACCCAGGTGCCCCAACGTCACTCGTATTTGAGTTATAAATAACTATACATTGAGTTGAATTGTAAATGACTAGTTAACATAGAGTTATATTTTATAGAGTTTGATTAGATATATATTTCCTTCGATTGTACAGTTTTCTTTTAATATTCAAGAAGCCAATAAAAGCTGGGGTTTTTTTCCCTGATTTTCAGACATGTTTTTAGGCCTCTGAAAAGCTCATAGGCCAAATGCCTTGGGTCCATAATCCCTAAGGATTAGTTAATGAGGACTGGGTCTCTCTCAGGCTGAAGGAGAGAAGTCTCAGAAGCAGTAAGACGAAACGGAAACAAGTGAGGACAAGGGAAGCTCTGACAGACAGACGGCCCCTACACGCCGGTCAGAAGAGGCTAGAAAACCCGAGTTCTTTTCATGGCAAAGTCACTGAATAAGCAACGAGTAAGTCAATGAATAAGCAAGTGAAGGAAGAGAAACGTGAAAAGGTCAATGAACACAGAAAAAGCTGTCTAACTTCGTTAGCACCGAGGGAAAGGTCCGTTTTTCACATACAGGACTGGCAACATGTGGAAAATCTAACAGCAACCAAAGCTGAGGAAGGTACAGGCCTGGGGGACATGGCGGGGCGGGGTGTAACCCCTGCCACTTCTGCAGAAGGCTGGGCGGCAACCTGCATTAACGAGTGACCCGAGGACAGAAAATCACCTCCCTCACCTGCACTGCTCTGCTCCGCAGGTCCCCCGAGGGCGGCGTCTCCCCTCGCGAGCTCTCCACATCAGCTGTTCTCCTCCAACACAGCATCTTTGGTTTTCTCAGATGCCTTACCTCCAACGGCTGTTTCCGATTTTGTGTATTGTTTTATCTGTTTACACACAGCTCCCCTCCAACAACGGTGAACTTCTAGAAAGCAGGGAGCCTCTCTGCCTTGTTGACCTCCCTGGCCCCAGCTTCAGGGTACCCGCAGAAGCACGATTAAAACTAATGATGTTCTGGGGCGCTTGGGTGGCTCAGTTGGGTAAGAAACTGCCTTCAGCTCAGGTCATATCCAGGAGTCCCGGGATCGAGTCCCGCATCAGGCTTCCTGCTTGGTGGGGCGTCTGCTTCTCCCTCTGACCCTCCCTCTTCTCATGCTCTCTCTCTCTCTCTCATTCTCTCTCTCTCAAATAAATAAGTAAAATCTTAAAAAAATAACTACAAAACTAATGATGTTCTTTGCAGCATTCTTTTTAAGTAATGAAAACGGGAAGCAAGCTGAATGCCCATCGATAGGGAAAGCGGTTGAATAAATCACATCCACAGTATGGAATTCGATGAAGCTGGGCACTGACCTGTGGGAGGGAGTGTCCCTAATCCGCTGTGTGGTGGATAAAGAAATTCATGAAATATTTAGAATCATATTTTTATTGAAAAAGAAGGGAAAAAAACCCCATGCGGGTGAATGTATTTTGCCCACATTTGAGTAAGCACAGCAAACGGTGAGGAAGGAAACGCACACGCGTGTTAACACTGAAGTCCTTGAGGGTATGATAACAATGGAGGGGATGAGAGATTTCATTGTTACAGTGAGTATATCTTCTGTAATTTTTAAAAATTAAATTATTTTAATTAAAAGAATTCTAGCCTCAAAAGCATTAAGCAATCCTACTAAGAACTATGTTCCTGGAGTGTTTATTTCCTCTGTCGGAGTTAATAAGGCTTACAATCCACTGGACTTGCCCGTGGCCAACCTCATACCTGGTAGTCATTCCCATCTGTTTTGTTAAAAAGCCAAAATTATTCCAACACGTAGCAGCAGAAATGGCCTTGCCTTTGATTAAAGACAGTAGTTCTCCCCGGGAGACCTGCAAATGATTTGAAAGCCTTTTCATTGAGCCAAGGAGCACCCGGGCTGCAGCCCCAGGCGAGAGAGAGAGAGAGAGAGAGAGAGAGAGAGAGAGAGACACACGAGGCACCAGGCCAGTGTACCTGGCAGGCACAGGCTTCCGGGAGCACAGGCTTCCCAAGCAGCCGCCAGCCAGAGGTCCCCCCAACCCTGCACCCCCCAGCTGGCTGGAGCCGGGAAAGTTACATCTGGAAGGCCCAGGGCCCTCTTCCCAAGAGCCCCTCAATCAAATGTCCTTGTCAACGCCAGAAACAACCTGCAAGGAAAATCTTATCACAAAACAAGCAGCAATCGGGCACGTCACGGATGTTTTAAATTAATTCCTTAAGCTGATCAAGTGATAAAAGCTGGGAATTTGAAAGGACTCGGGCTATTTCTACAGTGATGTGCTAATCGACCCGTAAGCTACTCAACCAACCACAAAAGAAACAACGAGAACGAGACAGGCTTCAGCCGCTCCAGGGTCCCACTCCAGCTCCGGGCACTGGGAGTCACACCAGCCCCAGGATCGGGAAGGAAGGGAGGGGGGTTGGGGACTGTCAAGCCCACGAGGCCATCACGGAGGGAAGCCGGCCTGTACAGGAAGGCCTGTAGGTACTGAAAGCAGGGAACTGAGTGCAAATTCTCTAAGCCTCCGTTTCCTCAGCTCTGAAATGGGAATGATCGTCGTGCCTCTCTCCGAGGGTTTCAGGGAGGCCCCAGTGAGGATTCACACAAACGCTGGGGCAGCCCAGACGTGAGCTGCCGGGGGGCGCAGGGAGGGCACGCAGCACACTGCCCCCGGGCCCCCCGGCTCCCTCAGGGTCCGCCTCAACTGCCAAGAGTAGCCTCCCCGACCACCCTGCCCTGCCTCTCTGCGTGTGACCGCCCCATCGGGTGCCCGAGGCGGGCTATTCCGGCACAAAGCAGGGCACCAGGCCGGCAAACGGTCACTACGAGGCTTCTCACCGGGTTGGCTGAGACCTTTGCAACCTCCTCCTCCACCCGGTCCTGCTTCCTTCCCTTCCGAGATGTTGCTCCCCAATGAGCATCTTGCACCCCAAATTCCACATCGATATCCGCTTCCCGGGAACCTAAGGTGCGACGAAGCGCTTTTACAGTTTGAAGTACCCCAGGGTTTCCATAATGTGACTAAGAACAGAAGCCAACTCTGGTTTAGGAAAGAAAAAAAAAAAACCTTACACCCATAAATTTTGTTGTCCAGTTTTTTGTTGTTTTTTTTTTTTTAACATACATGCCATTTATTTGAAGTATTCAAAATCTGGTAATTAATTCATATTAGGGAAATACATACAGAATACAACGTCTTAGGGGCAACCTGCTGGAGCTCTCGGGGCTCCTGTGCCCTGACGAAAGTTTAGGTTTTTCTACTGCTGTGGCTGTGACTCTCAGTGGGGTGGCACTGTCCCTCCAGGCTCTGGAACAGGGTACGGGGCTTCTGGTTGTTACAATGATTGCAGGGCTCTGCTGGTATTTGGGGAGCGGGGAGCAGGAATGCTAGATTCCTACAATACTCCAGAAGGTCCCTCTTGATGGATTGTCCCAGGTCCCGCACAACTCTCATAAGAGAACAAAGTTTATATAATCGTCTGAGTCTAGATCTTAACTCTGTGTTTCCTAAAACTATGCTGTCCAGTTTTAAATACACTAAGTTTGCTAGGAATGTGATTACCCTACAAATCAAGAGAAGGCTGGGCTTTCTTCTATTCAGAACATTACCAAGAATTTTTTTCACCATCTCCAAAAATCATGACAGTTTCAGGACGGTCCCTCATGATGAATGAGTCACCTCCACAACTCGCCTGTACTGGTCTACATTTATAGTTGTCTTATTCTTAGTGATATACATAAAAAGGCTTATTAGCCCTTAATTCTAAGGCTTTATATATAATTAGTGATAATACCCAGTTCAATATTTCTTAAACCTAGTTTATCTGATTATTTCACTGTGCCTGCTAACGAAACTGTGTACATATTGAAATACAAGCTATAAATTATTTTCATATTCTTCTCCTTTATACTGGAGATATATTGGAGTTGGAGTCTTATGTTTTGGGTTTTTTTTTTTAATATTGTGTGTAAGTGATGTCTTTTTTTTTAATTTACATGTTCTTCTTACTGTGAAAGCAAGGAAAGTCATGAAAATAACATGAATGTAATACCCATTACAACACTGTAAAACAGCTTTTAAGATTTTTTTATCCACTATCTTCAAGTTTCATTTTTTTAATTTTTATATAAACATATAAAGTAACCCCACCACCCTCTCCCAACACCCCTCCCCCACAACCCCCTCAGTTTGTTTTATGACATTAAGAGTCTCTTTTGGTTTGTCTCCCTCCCGATCCCATCTTCTTTCATTTTTACTTTTCCTACCACCTTAACTCCCACCCCCGTTGCATCTCCACTTCCTCATATCAGGGAGATCATGTGATAGTTGTCTTTCTCCAATTGATTTATTTCGCTAAGCATAATACGCTCTAGTTCCATCCATGTCATCGCAAATGGCAAGATTTCATTTCTTTTGATGGCTGCATAGTATTCCATTGTATATATATACCACATCTTCCTTATCCATTCATCTGTTGATGGACATCTAGGTTCTTTCCACAACTTGGCTACTGGGGACCTTAGTGATGTCTATTATCTATGAGTTTCATTTCAGGAAGTAAAGAGGACGTTGCAAAATATATAAAAGGGGGTGTTGAATTTGACAGAGGTGGAAACAACTGCCTTATGGAATTGACTCTAAAGCCGGGGTCTGAGGCTCACCTGCAGCAGAAGCATCTGTGGCAATCATTAAAAACAATCTAGAGCATGTGACTCTTGATATCAGGGTAGTAACTTTGAGGCCCATGCTGGGCAAATGGATTACTTAAAATATAAACAAATTATTACTTTTTTTAAATCTAGGTTTCTAAATTCCAACGCACCAGAATGTTTTTTGGGGCTAGAACCCTGGAATCTGGATTGCTTTCAAAGCTCCCCAGGTGAATGTGATGTTCATCCAGGCTTGCAAGCCACGGCTATGGAGGAAAGAGGGGGCACCATGCCATCGCCGAGCCTGGAGGTGCTCACAGTCTAAAAGGAGAGTTTAAAACTACATCTATAACATCAGGCACATACTTGTCAAGTGCCAGAAAAAGAAACGAACAAAGTGCTATGGGAAGTCAAGAAAGGGAGACACCAGCCTAGGAGAGGGGTCTGGAAGAGGGTGTACTGGAGTGGGAGGGTCTGAAAAACAGTAAGAGAGGGAACCTCATGTCTGGGGAGCATAACTGCAAATGACCTTGACATACATTATTTCCATTAAAACCCCCTCCTACCCTCTGGAATAAATACTCTTCCTGCCCAGGTTTTCGAAAGAAGCTACTGAGGTCTAGAGAAGTCAAGTAACTTAATTCAAGGTTTCAAACTCGGGCCTTGCAGCCCAGAGGACAGGGCTTGACCATCCAGCTAATACTCAGGACCTGGCCAAAAAAAAAAAAAAAAAGGTGAGGGGGCTGAGTATGGAGGAAAGCCCAGGGAGTTTCAACAAGTGTGATTTCTATCCACAAGCTGCATTTTCATCTTGCTATTCGCCTGTCACCAGCATTCGGGACAATAAAAAGAAACCACCATTATTAGGGATTCTGAGCATACATTATTCACATATGGCCGGAAAGACTCTAGGATGAGAAGAGGCATTCAGGAGTCACTGATGCTCATGAGCCACGAATCACAGAAAAGCAACCTAACTGAGGCAATGGTAAATGGAAGAAGGCTTGGAATGAGGCGTTTTCTCTTCGCTTCCACTGATCTAGCCACAGAATAAGGCAGCTTCCGCTTAATCCATTCCCACCTAATCAGAGAGTCATCTTAACCCAGTCTCCCAGGATAGCAAATTAGCCTGATGGTGAGTGAGTGCACAAATCAGGAGCATATTGGTGGGGAAGGTGGGCACGGAAACAAGCTTGCAGGAAAAGCAATGGGCTGGTGCTAAGGGTCAAGCGGTGTTTAAGTAGCTGGGAAACTACGAGTGCTAAGCTTCCCCGCTCTGGTACAGACATGGTCGACAATGAACAGAAATGAAGATGAAACGCATCAGACTCTGTTTTTATTCTACAACTTGGATGTACACCCAGGTAGACACAAAACTTATTTTCATCACTTGCGAAGGGAAAGATCAAAGCTCTCCATAGGCCATCGGTTGTTGGTAAGTGTTTCTTAAATTCAAACGCCTAGAATGTAGCCGGCACCAGGATCACCTAAGAGGCTTATTAAAACACAGGAGGCCGGGCCCACATCTTCCAGTGCCACAGATCCCAGCTGGGGCCCTGAAATTTCCATTTCGAACAAGTTGCTAATTCTGCTGACGTGGGGACCACACTTTGAGAAAAACTGCTTAGTTTTAGTCTCCAGAGCCATTTGGAGGTGGGGGAGAGGGGAGAGAAAGGTGAAGGTAAGCACCTGAGAGAGGAAACTAGGAGTGGGGCAACCATAGCAAGCAATGGCGGGGGACGGGGGGTCCTCCTAATAACAAAGGGGACGGGGGCGCCTGGGTGGCTCGGTGGTTAAGCCTCTGCCTTCGGCTCAGGTCCTGATCTCAGGGTCCTGGGATGGAGCCCCACATCGGGCTCTCTGCTCAGCAGGGAGCCTGCTTCCCCCGCCCCTCTCTCTGCCTGCCTCTCTGCCTACTTGTGATCTCTGTCAAATAAATAAATAAAATCTTTAAAAAAAAAAAACAAAGGGGACGTTCCACATAGTCTTGAATTCAGTGACTTGTCATATCACTTAAGAATAAAGAGTCTCGGGGCACCTGGGTGGCTCAGTCAGTTAAGCGTCTGCCTTCCGCCCAGGTCATGATCCCAGTGTCCTGGGATTAAGCCCTGAATTGGGCTCTCTGCTCTGTGGGGAGCCTGCTTCTCCCTCTCCTTCTGCCTGCTGCTCCCCCGGCTTGTGCTCTCGCTTTCTCTCTGTCAAATAAATAAATAAATAACTTAAATCTTTAAAAAAGAAGAAGAAGAAGAAGAAGAAGAGTCCATAAGCCATCATGTAACGGCTACTACATACCGTGGACAATGGGACTGAAACGACAAGGAAAACGAGGACTTTCTCTTTTCATGAATGGGAAATGAGACTGGTGAATCAAAGGGGAAGTCACAGTCCCGAGTATGTCACAGGGAGTAAGAGGGCCCAGGTCAGAGACAACTGAATGGCTACTTCTCTGTCTCCGGGACCCTAAGGAAAATTAGGGTTCCGCGTTGCTCCTTCCCTCCATCCACTTCTGTTCTATGACTGATCACCCCAGGCCCACAGTTTGAAGAGGACCCGGCTTCTGCAATGAATGAAATACTGGTTTGACCAGCACCCCGTGGTGGCCGGAGAAAACCCAACTTCAGGCTTCCTTTGGACCAGCTTTATGCCGACCTGGCAAACGAAACGCAGGGAAGGCAAGAGCAACTATTTGAGGCATTCCTGTGGGCAATGAGCATGTCTTCTGCTGAGCTGGGGACGGACTAACACCAACGCATTACACCCCTTCCCTCAGCTCCGCCCCCCCAACTTCCAGGAACCACTGTCAGGAGACCAGACACTTCTGGACGAACATTTCCAATCAAGGCCCCGCTCTGTAGCCCTAGCTTTGATTAACCAGAAAGACCAAATGGCACCTTGGCCCATCTTCCCTTCCTCTCCATCCTTTCCCATTCCCCCAAGGATGACATGTGGTCAGCAGGAAGCAAGCGCCTCACATCTCTGAGGGGGAGACCTTCGGCCTTGGAAACATCTGGAGCAGAAACAGGTGGCGTGGTCAGGAGGAAATTCAAGAGAAAAAACAAATACCAAAAACTCTGAGAAGAATCTCTACACATGGAATTCTCATTTGCATTTCGTGCAGTCAGTGGTTCTCCAGGTTTCCCCTGTCCTTTCAAAGGTTAGGTTCTCATATGGTGTGTTGTGAGCGGGTCAGATGAAGAGGGTTTTTTCTTAGGGTTTCAGGCTGGGTGATATTTCATGGCCACAGGACTGCAGGGCTGAGCTCAGCCGTGCTGTCGTTAAGAGGCGACTGCATATCCACCACTCAGCCCACAGTTCAGAGACTGATAAAATATGGCTCCTGTGGATTTAAGAGAAGGTGATGAATCATTTCCCTCTCCTCCTAACAAGACCCTGAGGGTCACTTGCTAATACAATGCCAGGGGCCCTGCCCGCGCACAACAAAAATGCATTTCTAACTGGAAGGTGGCTGAGAAACAGTATTGCACGGTCCAGGCAGTAACTGAGGCACTGCTTCTCTACATCACGGTTAGATTATGTGTCCTAAAACACAACTCTGCCTGCCTCCCACCCCTGATCAAGTCTTCCGTGGCTCTGCCCAGAATCCAAACCCACCAGCGGTCGTGGAACGGCCCGCACACGCCGCCACGGCCCATTCCCTCAGGCCGCCTCCCGCAGCCCCCGTGCAAAACTCCGCTCCAGTCCGGGTGCTCCCGGAAACCCTGCACAGAGATTCCTCGTTCTCTCTGGCTTTGCTGACCTCTGCCCGAACGCCCCTCCATCCTTCTCCCCAGCGTGTCGATCTCCTGCCATGAGGCTTTTTCTTTAAAGATATTATTCATTCATTTATTTATTTATTTGAGAGAGAGAGAGAGAGAGAGAGCATGAGAGAGAAGAGGGTCAAAGGGAGCAGACTCCCCCCTGAGCCGGCAGCCCGATGCGGGACTCGATCCCTGGACTCCAGGATCATGACCTGAGCCAAAGGCAGTGGCTTAACCAACAACCAGCCAACGCCCACCCAGGAGTCCCTACCATGAGGCATTTTAAAAAACCAGCTCAAATCGCCCATCCTCCACCAAGCTGCTCTTCAGGAAACATCCTTCCCCGGAGGCTCTCCGCCCCCCACCCGCACCCCCCAACTGCCATGGGAGTGGCCCGCTGGCCCGGTACACCGCCTCCCTGCGATGTGGCTCCTCTGCTCGCGTGGCCCCCACCCTGCCACAGCTGGACCAAAGCGGGGGAAGAGCGTCTCCCCCCCCTGCCCCCCACTTCCCTAGCACCCCGGCTCCCCTGGCGGATGTTCACAAAAGGTTAGTGGCCATCACGTCAGCAATCAGGCCAGCAGATTGGGTCCTCCCTGGGATTACGGTTTATGCAATACTTCTGTCTTGAAACCACCTGATTTCTCTTGCTGTCCCATCCCTGCCCTCTCTTTTAGCCCGAGCATGTGTGACAGGTCTGCCAATTCACTCTGTCCCTAGGGCGGCTGCACAGCTTAATGAGTGCTTAACAGAAGAATCGTAAGAGGCGATTTCTAGGTTGGAAAATCACCCTGGGTCCCAGGGGGCCGAGTGCAATCCACAGACAGGAAACCAGCAAGGGGAGAAAAAGATTAGCATGAAGGAAAAGGGGGCTAGGCTCCCCTCCACCTCAGCCAGCAACCCCTCCAAGGGACAAAAAGGAAAGCATCTGGCTGGAACGTGGGCCGAGACTGCGGAGAGGGGGAAACTGCGCGCCACGAAAGCTCAAAGGTTTGCAAAAGGCCCGTTTTGCTCCCCAGCCCCCAGCCCCAGGGCTCCACGTGAACACGAGCAGTTTTCAGTCAGCACATCTGTTTCCAGTTACCTGTGCCTGAATCACAAACTCTAGAGCGAAAGGGAGGGATTTCGAGCTGACTCGGCAGCTGAAGGTCTGTGGGGGCAGATTATGCGGAGACGGAGGGCGGCCGAGTGGGCCCTGCCCTGCCGCGCTCCTGGTCTTGACCGGCTGCGCCGAGGACATTTCCGTGGGTCGGAATGTCCTTGCACTGGCCCGGTCGCGGAAACAGGAAGGGCTGCGAGGAGTATCACTATCACCTGAGAAACACAGCTACCCACGTTACCGCCGACGAACCGGCTAGCTTACCAGTCATCAGCTGCATGTTACCAGGCCGATCCCAGCGCGCTTACTCTCTCCTCTTCCCGTCCTTCTATCTTGCTACTATCTTCCTAAACCTCTCTGGCTAAGACTTCGTTTCTCTTTATTGAAAAAGTCGGGCACCTGAGTGGCTCAGTGGGTTAAGCCTCTGCTTCAGCTCAGGTCATGATCTCAGGGTCCTGAGATCAAGCCCTGAATCGCATCGAGCCTGCTTCCCCTTCTGTCTCTCTGCCTGCCTCTCTGCCTACTCTCTCCCTCTCTGTGTCAAATAAATAAATAAAATCTTAAAAAAAAAAAAAAAGAGGGGCGCCTGGGTGGCTCAGTGGGTTAAAGCCTCTGCCTTCGGCTCAGGTCATGATCCCAGGGTCCTGGGATCAAGCCCCACATCAGGGTCTCTGCTCAGCGGGAAGCCTGCTTCCCTCTCTCTCTCTCTGCCTGCCTCTCTGCCTACTTCGATCTCTGTCTGTCAAATAAATAAAATCTTAAAAAAAAAAAAAAAACTTCCAGGAAGAATATCCCCTTCCTTTCAGTGAATTGGGGAGACGGTAGAGTGTCCATAGAGAGATGAGGCATAGCGGAAAGATGGTCCTTAACCATGTTCTTCCTTCCATAGGACCTGCCACATGTGGCGCCGGGGTTAAGTAATACCATACTGATATCCCAGAGTTACTCTTGGAAATAGTGCAATATTGGAACTCTCTCCTTACCACAACCAGAATTCCTCCTTTATCAGACACTGCCCTGACCTACATAAGCCTGGTACGGCTCCCAAGCTTACCTTCTCCCCCGACACATACCTTGTTGGTCCTTCATGGCGGTAAACACAGTTGCACGAGGGAATGTAATTTTTTAAATCCCCACTTTGGTAACAAGGATCCCAATGACTTCACTGCTACTTTAAACTTTTGAGAAATCGTCATAAATTAAAATATAGATTTTCTGGATAAGTATTGTCATCCTAGTACTTAATTTCTTGCACTTTCAATAGTTGAGCTTCTATTAAGAACACAATTCTTTTGCAGGGAAGCATTAAATATTTATTATCATTAAAAAGGCACATCATGTTAGGAACTGTTTCGCTATTAATTTTTTACTTGAATTGCTTTATGTGGAAACATGAAGATTAATTCTGAAATTTCAATAAAATGGGTATTGAAAGATTGCATCTAGGGGCTCTGCCCTGAGAATGACATGAAATTTTATAGGACTCAATAAACATTTATTGGTAGAAAAAATTGTATGTCATCTTGTTTGTTCCTAGGGGAATTCATCATAATGGGCTTTTTAAATTTTCAGCCCTCACTGTAAGGAAATTTAACCACTACAGTTTGGTGTCACCTGGGCTGTATCAGAGAAGGACAACCAAGTTCTGAGGTCACCAACCTCTGTCACCAGTCTCCACGTGCTGGCAGGAAAAATGAATCTATCTTGAGGATGAGGGGTAATCTAAGTGAAGCCTAGAAGCTTACACAAAAGTCTACAGAAGTATTCCTGTGATGTTTCCTTCTCTTTAAACAAATCTACAAGCGGGGCGCCTGGGTGGCTCAGTCCCTTAAGCATCTGCCTTTGGCTCCAGTCATGATCCCAGGGTCTTGGGTTCGAGCCCCACCTTGGGGCTCAGTGGGGAGACTGCTCCTCCCTCTCCCTCCGCCTGCCACTCCCCCTGCTTGTGCTCTCGCACTGTCTCTGACAAATAAATACATAAAATATTTTTTTAAAAAGTCGACAAGGGACTCTTCTAAGAGAATTACCAAAGTTTCTAAAAGGATACAGCAGCCCCCTAGTTGACTTGCCAAACAATAATCTGGAAGCTGCTATATTTTTAATTCATAAAAGCAGATGCCCATGGTGCGTTCTCTGCC
Organism: Taxidea taxus jeffersonii; assembly: GCA_003697995.1. Lineage (NCBI taxonomy): Eukaryota > Metazoa > Chordata > Mammalia > Carnivora > Mustelidae > Taxidea > Taxidea taxus. The sequence goes on from RCUC01154199.1 coordinate 21,898, forward strand.
TAGAAAAGCAGGGGCTCCCCTCACTGATCACCCACTTCCGCCATTTAACGACTACTTAATTCCTGCCCTTTCCACTCGGCCGTTTCACCTTCACCATCCTCAAATGTAAAAGGAGAGTAAAACGCTGGGCTCAATCCCTCTCCTGCCAACCTGCTAAAAGTCCCAACATCGTGCCCCTCAGCTTCCCGGGGTGGCCCCTGGGTCCGCCATACACACCTGGGGTTCATCATGTCCCATCCAAGGGACCCCAACAGCCTCATGGGAACTCTGAACCGAGTGAGCCACCTCCATCCAATATCCACATGTGACAAAAACATGCCCGAGAGGCAGACAGACAGTAAACTACCTCCCTCCAAATGCCCGACTCATCGTCAACCTCTTAGACACGCGCGGCCGCCTACCCCCCACCAGCCTGTTAACGTACCAGGCAGAGTTTAGCATTCAAGGTCTATACGCACCCCCGGCAGGCCTCTCTGGTCTTTCTCTAACGCCTCCAGGTAAAACAGTGCCCCGAGAAACATGGTCAACCGTACAGGTCCCACATCGGATCGGAATCATTTTGCATGATTTTTGGACAGCGCGGATTTTAGAGCACGGATGTGGAATTCGCACCGACCCCCGCGTCTCACGCTGTAGAAAGTTTACTGTGGGTTTAAACCGGATTTAAACTTCCTTTCCACTGCTGGCAAGAAAACGAGGGAAAGTTACAGGCAAGCAAGTGGCAGTTTAAATTCCCAGGAGGCTTTTAGGGGGATATATACATTTTAAATCCCAAGGAAGAAAGTTCGCCTGCATTTCTTTAGTAGGGGAAATACCAGTCAGATTATACCGCCGAGGCCCCATCCTTCAGAACACAGTTAGCGAGGTGGCAACACCATTTCCTCACTTTACAAACACATCGGCTGCTAGATTCAGCAAAAGCCACGCCATCCATCCCATTACTGCTTTTGGAAATTGCAAGCCTCGAAAGAAATTTGACGTGAATTACCTAGGGGCTGGTGCCCTACACAAGGGCTGACGACGGTTTTCTAGCTGTAATTAAGCAAGGTAACTTGCATTTCGCCAGGAGGAAGAAAATGAATAGACAGACAGTCATCTCCAAAAGAGGTCCAGGACACCCTTCCCTTGCTGGATTGAAGGGTACAGGCAAACTATGGCTGAAATGTTTTCATATGATTTAAAATATTGAAATATTTACATTTTTCTGGAGAAAATAAAGTATCCTCATATGAACACACGTTCGTTTGGGATAAGATCAACCCCCAAGCACCTCCAAACATGGACAGACATCTATACTTTGTGACATGAAGAGATGGAACTTACTTTCGTGAGATGCGTTTGCAAGCAACGTCAAAGAACCACAGGAGGAGAACAAACAGGGGTCCTGGGCCTCTGGCGGGCTGTCAGGATTTCTCTGACTTTCCCCTGCCATTTGGTCTAGAGGTTTCCAACTCTCTTCCCTTAACACATCCATATTCTATGACCAAGTCCAAGTGGCCTCCCCAGGAAAATCAAGCAATGGTGTTCTTTTCCCAATTCTCAAAAGGAAAAAAATAATAACATAATAATAATCACCATAAAATGATATGGGACATTTTCTCTTTGCAAACTTACCCATTAGTTCCTTTAAAAACTTAGTACCCACCACCACACGACCTAACAAGAAATTAAGGCAACATGTAGTCAAAAACTACCCCTGTGTGTTGACACAAAATCCTAGAAATGATTCCTTACACAATGTTAAGTTGTTATATTTTAAGATCTAAAGACTAGGAACACTCACAATAGAGATCTCTTTTCTGCTCCTAAGCGGGGCCTTTCTCCTAAGAAAGAAGTGGTGGTCTTCCAGTTCCATGGCTCTCCCAGCAACGTGCTTCTCAAAGCCCACCCAGGAGCTTCCCTGGCTGAGCCACTATGAGTATCATCCACTAGTCTCTAGCCAAAGCCCTCAATCTATCTACCACGCATTCCACAGGAAATGATGAAAAGTTAGAGAGTTTGAGTTACATAAAGCCTGTGGCCCCTGATGGGTCACATTGCAAAATGTCCACCAGCAAGTTCCACAAACCCTCCTGCTACAGGAATGGGGCTGGGACCATGGCGGCCAAGAGTTACTCAGTGAAGCAGGTCGAATGCAGTAAAATGCTACCTGGGACCCGGAGCTCCCACCTGTTCCCCTTCGGGGTTATGATCCATACACAGCAGCCTGCCTGAGACGGAGCAACCGGAGAAAACAGGTTCAAAGTGTGGGAAGCCATGGGTTCAAGCGACTTGCCAAACTATGGGAAATATTCTAACTGGATGTTGGAGCTCTGATGCTTGGCTCTAATGGGGTAATGACTCTCACTCTCCTCTCAGAAACATGCTAAGTAGATTTTTACTTTCTCAAGAGCCTACATCCTTCTGTGGCTCCATGACTTGTTTCCACAACCAAGAATCTCTTACGCTCTTAACAGCCTAGTGTCACAGCTCCAATGACTGGGCCTGTCTGTTAGTCTCGGGCATGCCCCCATCACAAGTTCCTGCAAAATAAACCCTGGTTACACGAATCACAGAAAAACAAAGAGGAAAGAAAACAGAAAACCCCATTTATGGCTGAGACAGAAACTGTGCAGAGCTTAACGAAATCAGTAAAGTGATAGAGTATCAGACGCAGATAGGAAGAAGGGATTTCAGTGCAGTCACCTCTGGGAACCCCAGGGCAGCTCTATCACTGAGTGACAGTGCAAGTCATTCAAGCATTCCATCTCCCACTGACACGCCTGACTCACTAGCTCTGGGGGGGTCTGAGACTGCTACCGCCTTCGTTTATCATGTAAAATGGCCAGCTGACCGATTCTGCACAAAGAAGAGCACACTTCCATTGGACGACTGCAGCTGGTCTCTATCTGCGGCTCGCGAGTTCTCCAACGATACTATTAAAGCACATTGGCCTTCCCAACATCTTCTGCGTCCATAGATTCCAACTCCACCTTGCAATAAAAGTGAGTGATTTCTACATAATACCAGTTCTCTCGATTTGAAAGCAATCTCTTTTTATTTAACCCAAGATTTCCCTAAATGCTATCAAAATGGCAACCAAAGTCAGCTTAAAGAAATCTTTAAGGAATTCCTAAGGACAGAAAGAATTTCCTTCTACTTCTCCCACCTTGATTTTTTTTTAAATGCTTCTCTTTACTTCTCCCAGAAATATTTAACTTGATTTTAAACGAGGCAAAGCTCTCTTTTGCCTATGAAGCTGAACAAGTTGGAAAATATTCAAACTACTGGAAAATATCTAACTTTGGTAAGCACAGAAAGGCCACATAATAGAAACTCTCTAAAACCCCTTAAAGTTCCCAGATTTTCTTATCCTATTATATCCCTTTTATAAAGAATCCACCCAACTATACAACATTCTGGCAAAGGCAAAACTACGGAGATAATGGGAAGGTCAGTGGTTGCCAGGCATCCGGGGGGCACAGAGGAGGACTAAGCAGAGCACAGAGGATTTTTAGGGCCGTGAAACTACTCTGTATGATACTGTAATGGTGAATACGTGTCATTAAATATTTGTCAAAACCCACACAATGTACAACACCAAGAGGGAATCCTAACGTACACTATGGACTTGGGATGGTAATGAGGTGTCAACGCAGGGGCATGGATGTGACAAATGTGCCTATCTGGTTTTGGATGTAGACAGTGGGGGGGGGTCAGCTGGGGGAGACGGGGAGTACCTTCTGTACCTTCTGCTCAATTTTGCTGTGAACGCAAAACTGCTCTAAAAATTAAAATCTATTTTTTAAAGGATTTTATACTACTAAACGTCCTATATAATAGAATAGGTATCCTCCAACTGAATTAAAAAAAAAAAAATGAGGCAGTGGGGATAGAATGGTCAAGAAAGAGGTTAAACCTCCTGCAGCTAGAAAAGGAAAAGTATAAGAAAAAGCCACGGTGCTGTAGGGCCTGCCTTGAGACGTCCCAGAATACCTGGCAGAGGATGCGTGTTTCTGCTTGGTCTAGAGCTGAGCGAGAGAGGAACCAGCAACACTAGTGATCAGATCCCAGCATTCCCTTTGAAGAACCATTTTAATGCTGGTGAAACACTGCACAGAAGTCCAGAAAAACCCATTCAACATTCACATGCAAACGTGCCTCAGTTTGAATTTTATTTTTTTTTTAAAGATTTTATTTATTTATTTGACAGATCACAAGTAGGCAGAGAGAGAGAGGAGGAAGCAGGCCCCCTGTGGAGCAGAGAGCCCGCTGCGGGGCTCGACCAAGGGACCCTGGGCTTTAACCCATTGAGCCACCCAGGTGCCCCTCATTTTGAATCTTATATCTAGACATTTCACCTCATTTTTTGTACAGTAACTACCCAGAGATAATATCAATTTTCAAGTTACAAAATCGGGGGACTTGTTAGCTAATTGAGAAATTAACAAACAGGGGCGCCTGGGTGGTTCAGTCGGTTAAGTGTCTGGTCTGCCTTCGGCTCAGGTCATGATCTCAGGGTCCTGGGATCAAGTCCCACATTGGGCTCCCTGCTCAGGAGGGAGTCTGCTTCTCCCTCTCACACTGCTGCTCGCCCTACTATCTCTCTCTCTCTGTTAAATAAATAAATAAGATCTTTAAAAAAAAAAAAAAGGAATTAACAAACAAACCAAAATAGCTGTCAGATGTACTTCCTCAAGCAACTAGTTTACCAAAAATCAGTTATCAACCAGGATCTGGGGCTTTAAATACAAGAAATCAGCTTTTGAATCCATCAAATTCTAATTAAGTTTTACAGTATAAACCATTACTACCGACCTGCTACTATTCAATCGGTTCCACACAGTGGAATGTAAGGAGGACACAGAAACCAGAGTCAACACGCCTGAGAGGAAGTCTTCCCAAACACCAAATCAAGCCTCAAATGTTAGAGAAGTAAGCCACCCAAACGCTCGTGCACACAAAACCCACGTTTCATCAAGTATCTACATACTGAATTGTCCACACTAATTGTCCCTTCATGATCCAGAGAGCATGAAAGAAATGTTAATGAATTAGCTAATTAATGGTTAATTGATTTACAACATTTTAGGGAAAAATGTATATGAAGACCTATTACCTATCCCTCTACCTTACCTCTAAAAGCTAAAGTTTTAACACATATTAGCCTAGTTTTCCCAAAACTGCAAGCACATGCTTTCGAAGGCAATCTATATGGGCTGACACATGACTAATGTGTCTGTCATTCACACTTGAGGTGACCCAGTGACCCATACTTGGCCAACTGATGGGACTCCGAGGGCACGGGAATGCAGGCCACCAGCTGTGATGACATCAGCTCTCCCAGAGCTGCGTCTCTAGAAGACAGGGCTGCACACAGGCAGCCTTGGGACCCTGGGGTCCATGAAGATTTTGTGAGGGGTCTGCAGGCACGGGTCGTTCTGGGGGTATCACGTTCTAGACCCTCAGCTTCCAGAGGCACATGTTGCCAAAAGGCACGTGCCTGTGGTTGAGGAGTCACGCTGCTCTTTGTTCATACTTTCCTCTCCATGAGTTCCCTCAAAAGGCAGATTTACTTCTCGCCCCTTCTGATTCTGACCAAGAGGACAGCCTCTAGGTTGTAAAATGTCCTGGCAGCAAAGAGAGTATTCAAAATACTCGAGCCAGGAGAACTTGCTTGAATTCACACCTCCCCTGCTTCAATTAACTTCCTTTACTCATCATTCCGGCAAGAAGTTAGGGTATCCATAAATACATAAACTAATTTAAGCCAAGAAAGCAAGCTTCATCAAGAGGTCAAGAAACACCCTTCAAATAAGAATGTCTTACTTTGCATGTTTTGTTAATAATTTATCAGTCTTTGTAATATATTTATGCTTTGATAAGTGGTAATGTAGTAATTATGACAAAGATAAACTCAATCCATTAAATTTATTTAACGCTTAACACTCTACGATCAGATTCTTATTGCGAAGTATCACAGGATAATGGGAGGGGGAGTTCAATGTATTATAACTGGATAAAATTCTGCCTGAGGAAGTAGAAGAGAAGTGTGAGTTCAAGGAGAAAAGGGAACAATGTAAAATTTCCAACTATTAAAGAAGTGCTTGCCCGTGTGTTTTATAAGTGATGATGGGGCACATCGAATCACAGTAGTTTAAATTCCATTCAGGGGCGCCTGGGTGGCTCAGTGAGTTAAGCCTCTGCCTTCGGCTCAGGTCATGATCCCAGGGTCCTGGGATCAAGCCCCGCATCGGGCTCTCTGCTCAGCGGGGAGCCTGCTTCCCCCCGCCTCTCTCTCTGCCTGCCTCTCTGCCTACTGTGATCTCTGTCTGTCAAATAGACAAATAAAATCTTAAAAAAAAAAAAAAAAAACCCAGAAGTGAGAGGCTCAACAGAGAAACTCACCCCCTTCCATGTAAGAAGGAAAATGAAAGTGCTCATTAGATTGGTCTGCATTTAGACCCATCTGAAGATTAGGCAGTTAGTTCTGTGACAAACATTCCCTTCAGATGGCAATTGAGATACTGCTCAAGAAATTCTGAAAAGGAAACAGAGCACAGTGTGAAGGCATCCTGGGGGTGAGGGTGTGGGGAAGGCTTAGTGTTTCAACAGAGTTGCCAGTTGCAGGTGTTTTCAAACAAGAACCCTTCTGCATTATCGAAAAGTTCTTCACCCAAAGGGGAACCATGAGGCAATACTCTCTTGGCCCTGCACACAATGGGCTCCCTCTTCTAGCCCAACTTTGAAGTGGGTGATACATTCTAATCTAGATAATGCAAATGATATGATACGAGACCCACATAATAACTACCTGGGCAGCAGCCTTCGCATTCTATCACAGGGTGTTTATACAGTATTTCAGGCTATATACTAAATATAACTGCAGAAATGACATGTGATTTTACAAGTGCTGTTTAAGAATAGGATAGGCAAATGAAACACACCTCGGACTGAGCCGGAAAAACAAGACCTCTACCTGCACTAAGAGTCAGCAAGCCAAGTAACGAGCACTGGCCTCAGTTTTTCCCTCCAAAAAATGGAATTTTACCATTGTGTTAACCTCCAGATAATTTATGATGCTGTTCAGAAAATGTTGGAGTTCTTTAGAGGGCTTAGGTACTGAATCACTGTCAATGTTTTCTAAAGTTATACACTACGTGAATTTCTTCACAAATCTTTGTCAATAAGTGTCTTCAGTCTTAACTCTTTGTCTCTAGGAAATCAAAAGAGAAAAATAAAGCTAACTTTTAGATGAAAGACCGCATGTGTTGACTGACCTCCCTCCTGCCCCTCACTAACCAGTTCAAGGTGCCCATCTTCTTCCAAGATCAAAAGGAACTCCAGGCCTAGAAGGAGTTTTAGAATAACTCAGATGACTTCAGAAGTTCAAGAGTGGGAGGCAGACATGAACACTGGAAACACACTCACTCAGTTACCCACGCCCATAACTCACACAGAAATTACCAGACTTAGCTTTAGAGAGAACTTTCTAGAATAGTGAGAAATATTAGATAAGTAGATAACATTAATATTTATCCTTTAATTTAATAGTATCCATTTGTAATAATTGAGTGTATCTTCAAAGTATATTCATTTAATTGTTCTAACTGGCATTCTGTAAAATTAAAGCCATTTCTATCCCCATATTAATCTAGACTGTGTACCCAAAGAAACTAAAGATAGCATTTTTAGCACACAATGGGAAAGAGAAAATACTAAGATTTCTGTTTCACTCTCAAATATAAGAGGTAAAGCTCTCCTCCCCCAACGCGGCTCTTGCAGAACATCAAAAGTACATTTTAACTGTTTCTGAGTCCACATCTGGAGTTTAAAAATCCAGTTTAAAAGGCAAACGATTTAAAATACAAACATATGGCTTCCTTCTCTACAGTGATTCCTAGAGGGAGGAAAAAAAAAGTCTGAATACAAACAAACTATTGTTTTAAAAGGGGATTTTTCTTTTTTAATTAAAAACATACCAAGAAGGCTAACTAAGCTTCTACTTTCTCCTGGAGAAAATAATAGAAGCAAGAATTACCATATTAATCTAATTTAATCTAGATCAAAGTAGAGCATAAGTAATACAACGACAACACTCAATTTCTAAGCAGTGTGGTCCCCGAGCTTGGATTCGAGTGGGGGTTGGCACATTTCTTCTGCCAAGAGCCAGACAGTAAATGTTTTCGGTTTTGCCAGCCACGAGGGCTCTGTGGCAACCACCTAACTCCACTCACGGAGGCCCCAGAGCAGCCACAGAGAACAGGTACACGAATGAGGGAGGCTGTGTTCCAATCCGACTTGATTTATGAATCCTGAAATTTGAATTTCATATGATTTTCATGTGTCTCAAAATATTTTGAGGAAACTGAGGCCCACAGAGATGTCAGGCAGACAGCCAGTTCTGGCAGAAAGGGAGGCAAGAACGGATCTCTGCAAAAGCACGGTGAAGCCTTAAAGCAGTGATAAGGAAAATGTCCTTCTTGAGTTCGCTCGCAAGGGCAGGCGGTAGGCACTGAAAACCAGAGCTGTCCCAGGAACCTAGTTACGAGGCCCAGGAGCCGCCAAACCTGCCTTCCCACATGCAAAATAACCCGCTGTCCGCCGGTCACTCCTCGGAATCTGAAGGCTCCGAACCAGCAGCAAGGACCCCCGGATGCGCCAAATAACCATCAGCCTGATTCTTCCCAGCCTCCTGGGTACATAGCTCGGGTCGTTTCTTTCGTGGCATAACTAACAACCTCCACTTTGGTTATTCCAATCTTAGAACTCCAAGAAATAAGTGCCCGTGTGCTTGAAGAGCTGCGCTCAATGTTAAAAATCACGTTTAAGAGCGGAGTATAGCAAGTAATGACCAATTTAGGTTAAAGTTCAAGAGTGGCTCTGACATTCACCTTGGAAAGTAACATGGTCAGTCTCCCTCCATTCTCAGTTCCTTCCCTGTTTTGTTTTTTAACATTTATTTATCTGAGAGAGAGAGAGAGAATGGAGGGAGAGTGTGCACACGGTGTGGGCAGGGGGAAGAAGGAGAGAGAGAGAAAGTCAGAGACTCCACACTGAGCACAGAGCCCGACTCGGGGCTGGATCTCACCCCTTGAGACCACGACCTGATCTGAAACCAAGAGTCTGACACTTAACCAACTGTGCCACCCAGGCACCCCTCCCTCTTTTTTTTTTTTTAAGATTTTATTTATTTATTTATTTGACAGACAGAGATCACAAGTAGGCAGAGAGACAGGCAGAGAGAGAGGAAGGGAAGCAGGCTCCCCGCTGAGCAGAGAGTTAGGGGCTCGATCCCAGGACCCTGAGATCATGACCTGAGCCGAAGGCAGA